>PNEQ01070987.1:0-45071 GCA_003012365.1 Medauroidea extradentata
ATTTAACAAAACTTTCCTTTATGTAATAGTTGTCTCGTAAAAAATTCTATTAATTCTATTAACAATTTGTGTTTGAAAATAATGTATTTCAAAACTCTATTTTTTTTTAACAACTTGTAACTGTGTTCAAGTAATTTTTATTGTCGACTAACTTTCTGTTGACAACTTTGTAATTTCATATTGTAACACTTGGTGCTTTGTATTGACCAAAGCGCCAAGCGACTCGAACAGACACCTGCACGTTTTTCACGTCCCGTGTATCGTAACATCTTTGTTCGCTCTGCCCTTTTCTTCTCGCTCCAGCAAAGATGTGAAAAACTATTATTTTTATTTCCTGCTTCGGCTTTTCTCTTATGGTGTTAAAGTAACTCTTTCCGCCTTTTGGGTAAGTGTTTCCTTTTCCATTTTGGTCCGGGTTGCGTATTTTTGTGTTTGTAAGTGTGTTAACACACTATTTAATATGTAAATTTTATTTTAGCGGTCCACCCATTCCCGTCTACTTCTCTTGCTGGGAGGTTTGAAGTAGCCAGCCATGTTGCTATTTTGAAGTATCCAGCCTAGCGGCGCTTGCTGTAATGGCTTGATTGCTGTTTTGGAGTTGGGTTTTTCCTAACTCGCACTGAGAAATGTTTCAGTGCCATTTCTACCTCTTCTGGATCTACTAAAGTCGGTATTTCAACATTTTCTAACATGCGAGTGTCTATAGTGTCTTGCAACATATAAGAAAATTTTCGGAGCTCTTTCAATGATATTAATGACATAATCTAAGAAGAAATTTAATATAATTTTTGAAAAAACTATTTAACTTAACATGTAACTTAACCAAAAAAAAAGGGGTATTTCTTTTTTTTTTTTTTTTTTTTTGTTTTGCTCATGGAGCTTTCACCATGTTAATTAATTTTATCTAATTAAACTCATGATGATCTGGATCCTTTGTGTTTTTTTTTATTATTTATCATTTAACCTTTTAACATTCAGTGTGTATTTCTGTGCTATCCCATTGGGGATTGTTATGCACACCTTACAATTTCTTTTGTTTCGATCAGTAAAAATTCCTTTTACTGTATCTCACCAGTTAACTTTATTGTGAGGTATAATTTTGTAGACTCTTTATACTCTACTGTTTCTTGGCTTGTTGTTTATTTTTTTTGCAAGGCAACAACACTGGCATGCACTCGGCCTAGCATCTGTCTAATATGTTTTTTTACCACTCTTTTGTGTTTGGGGAGTTCTGCAATTCCTTGCAGAATCCGATCCACCTTCCTGTCTGCGCTTGCATCCTCCTGGCATTTGGTATTTATCTTTTAGGCCAATGTTAAAGGAGCATGCAGGTGGGGTAACAGGTTGATTTTTTTTCTGTGTTGTAAACAAATAGAAAAATACGCGGAACTATATTGCGTAATTTCGCTGCCAACCTCACATTCAATAAGGCAACTATAGTTGATGTTGTATTATATACAGTAACAGCTAGTGATATTTTTCAAAGTTCAGATTTTTAGTGCTCACTCTATCCCGAGTAACCTATAGAAGGAATCTTCGAATTACTCGTGCCTTCATTCGTAAGTGAATTTGCCAAAACGTAGGGGCCTTCAGAACATGGTTGATGGTTTCCTTGCAACGTATTCGTTGCTGTACACAGAAGTCTTTGAATAATATGCCAGTTGTTTCTCTTGACTAACGTCAGGGACTTTCTCTTAGTACAGTGTGGAAGTGTTACCATAGGACGTAATTTATTCCCTCCCTCTTTCTCCGCAACAACCCTTACGTCCTTCCTCCTAATAGAACACTGGGAGTGCTTCTTCAGCTACACAACAAAGAGCTTCGTGAATAGGGGTAGCTCTATCAAAGTTTCCCGCACTCCTAGAGAAACTAAATAATCTTAATTGTTCAGCTCATCTACACCCTGCAGCACTCACAAAGGGAAACATGTTACAGCGTAAACTCTATGCCTAATAAAGAGTTGTCCTCGAGGCGAAGAGGCGCCGAGTTCTTAGAGGTAATTAATCAAAAGGTGAGTAAGTAAGAGTCCATGCTCTTCCAGGCTACAATCTTGCTCGTTGTAGTCCGATAACACGCAAGTTAGATATGCAACAGCTTGATATAATAGCGGGGGCGCAGGGGACGAATGGTCAGACCATTCGCCTCTTACCAAGGCAGTCCGGGTTCGATTCCCGGAATCGTCGGATCCTCTGAGAATCGTGCAGGACAATGCCGCTGGTCGGCGGGTTTTCTTGAATATCTCCTGTTTCTCCCGCCCCTTCATTGTAGCACTGCTCCATACTCACTTTATGCCATCCCTTACCACCACTAAAGACCTCGATGTTAAGTGCTGACCACAATATCTCACTCACACTTGACATTATTGCAAGTGTAGAAAACCAAATGTTTAGTCTGCAGATTAACTATTTTTCTATTTGGTCTTTCCTTCTTAGTTCTCGACCTCTCTATTATGAAGGATGTCTAGTTTTAATGTACAGGTGTCCGCGTTTAACGTTTAAAACTCTCTGTAGTGACGTAGAGGACATTCAGACAAGTATTTTTTATACAGGACACTTGGGGGGTAATCGGACGGGAAATGCCTTAAAATTGGTGACGAAAATATAATATGATGTCACACCCGCATCGCGCCCTAGTCGTCATTTAGCAGCACCAAATATGGCGCACGTACAATCGCAGTGGTTCCCCTCCATTATATCATCATGGCTCAGTGCATGTTTTGAAGTCAGCCTTCCGGAGTTCGAGTCGTGGTCCCTTCAAAATTTCGTGTCTTATTGTTATGGAATGTGATTTTATGTATGGTATGTTTGCAAAGCCCTGCATTGTGGTCTCATTGTTTTAGTTGTGCAAAGAAACGATGCTTTTGCATTTCATATTAAAATAAGGTTTTGGTTCGTGTAACGTTTGTTTACTTCTTTCATGAATTGTACAGAAACGTTAACGGCTGTTGTAAAAAAGAAGAAGATGAAGTGTAAGCATCGGTAACATTTTTATATCAATTATTAAACAATAACACTTCGACAGCCAACATTAGGCCGCGTCTGAACAACTCAGTTTCAACTACCATAACATAAATAAAAATGTTCCCAAACTGAAAAGTAAATGTCTGTCTTGCGATTATTTACAATTGCTCAAAGGTAGCACCGTTAGCAGCAATGCAGGCGTTGCAACGCTGAACCATTGATTGACATACGTGGGCAAAAATGCCTTGCTGTTGTTGGATTTCCAATGCTGCGACGGCAATGTGGGCAACAAGATCTTCTTCGTCTTCTACAGGGGTTTTGTACACTAATTCCTTCATAGCGCCCCAAAAGAAAAAATCCAAGGAATTGATATCAAGGTGACCTCGCAGGCCAGGGAATTGGACCGAAACACCCTATCCACCGTCCAGGGTGCATAAGGTTCAGGTGGTTTCGTACCAGTATTGCACTGTGTGCCGGCGCCCCGTCGTGTTGTAGCCACATGGTTGCTCGCACCTCGAGAGGAACATCTTCAAGCAGCTCCGGTATGATGTCTCTTAATAACATGAGGTAGTTAGGACCCGTTAGTCTCTCTGGTAATATGTAGAGACCTATTAAATGATCCCCTAAAATACCTGCCAAGACATTAACTTCAAACTTTTTGACCACGTTCGTACACACTATGCGGATTGTTCACAGCCCAATGGATATTATTTTTGGAATTGAAAATGCCATTTTCATTGAAGTTGGATTCGTCAGTAAACAATACCAGTGAGGGAAACTCAGAATTTTGAAGTGATTCTTTGCGAAATTGCTCGCAGAAGTGGACCCGAAGGGGGTAATCCCTTGGATAAGCTTCTGAACTGTGGTTTTGTGATACGTGTTGTGTCCATTGCCCTTCAATACCGACCAGACAGCCGTTTTCGAAATACCTAATTGTCCAGCGAAGCGACGGATGCTGGTGCAAGGGTCGTTATCGACCCGCTGGAACACAGCCTCCTGGACCACGTTGGGGAGAGGTTGGTGAGCCCCACGTTCTCGATGAGCCTAACGAAATGTTATGTAAATTAGGTTTTTTGTCCGACATAATGGCACGTTTGGATACAAAACATCGTTACATGTTTACTTACTTGCACAGAACCAGTTTCACGTAGTTGATGATCGACAGTCGAAAAATAGACATGGCTCGGTAAAACACGCTGCAGAAATCTTTCTGCATACAGATGCCGAGCTGCACCAAAATACAAACGCATACCTGCCTGTTCATTGAAAGTAAACCTGTTCATTTTTGTGGTAGCACTATGACCAACAAAGCTTTCGCTGTACAGTCGATTCACAGTTGCACTACTAATTGCACTACTGACAACACCAAACAAAGATGCAAACACACACACGCCCAGACAGGACTGCATTCGACTGCCACCTCTCTTTCCTTGTTCGTGTGAGTCAAGGCTACCACACTGTCTTCTAAAGAACGAGAACAAAATGGGAATAAGAACAATGGATGGGACCAAGATTCGAACCCGGAAGGATGACTTCAAATCATGCACTGAGCCATGCTGACATCATGAAGATGTGGGGAACTGTTGCAATTGCACCTGCGCCATATTTTGAGCTGCTAACTGACGACTATGACGTGACGCAGGTGTGACATCATATTAAATCTTCGTCAGCAAATTTAAGGCATTTCCCGTCCGATTACCCCCCAAGTGTCCTATATAAAAATACTTGTCTGAATGTCCTCTACGTCACTACAGAGAGTTTTAAACATTAATCACGGACATCCAATATCAAACCATACAATCACTGAAAACATTGCTACTAGGCACTGAACGGTACTGTACCGTGCAACGTTTAATCATTTCTGCGCAAAACCGCTAAACCAATTCCCAAAATGTTTATCTACGAAAAGAACACGCAGTTAAAGCTATGCTGCTGTATTTTTACAAATGCCACACTCCTATTAGAAACAATATAAGGGCCCCTAAAAATTGCAAAAAATGGTTTATTAGACTGCTGTAACTTCGAAAATGCCGCCCGGATTCATAAAATACAGCGTTGGAAGTTTGCGTTGGACTTAACTTTAAAGTTACCTCAGATAATACTGCAGGGTCGTCTCTAAAAGTCTCGTAGCAACAAGTGTGAAACGAACACACTGCAAGTCAGTCTGGTGCACAGCAAATAGATTGAGTGTGGCAATCTGAACCTTATCGCTACCCTGTCTCAGCGGGTCAAACACGGAAAATTACATCATTTATATAGCCTCTTTAACTTTCTAATATTTATAACCCAAAATATATTAAGTGTGCTATGTATAGTTTGTTTGTTTTAACTAATCATGTACAACTTCACTACACAAACTTGTGTAACAGTTCCTCACAGTAAAGTACAGTATACTAATTTCACAACTTAGGACACGTTCAATGATATAATAATATACTTATTTTTGTGGTCTTAGACAATAAATCAGAACCCATTAAGATTTATTGTTAAAAATATATTTCCCCCTTCACTGACTAGAAGTGGAGTGTGTTAAACAGTTTGGATTACAAGCAAACCACTGTTAAACAGTAAACTTTAGATTTATTCCTATTTAGAATGAAGGAATAGCCTACAATTAAGTGAATAAATGAAATTACTGATTTCGATTGGTTACTCTATGAAGCATTATCGCACTGAGAATCACAAACACACATACATATTGTGAATAAGTATATATAAACACGTTCAAACACACTCCACCTTTCCATACATCACCCCCCTTTCCAGAACTCCTTTTCCAGACTTCCACATTTTCCAGGCCAGGAAAGTCATTCTTAAATATTGTCGTACAAGCATGCCTGAACAAGGTTACTATAACAAACATTAACAAATCCGTCCAAGTACACTTTTTTTAATTTTTTGGTTTAATTATTTAATTAATGATTTTTAAGCGACTGCCGACTCATATTTCCATTCTGTGTAACAACGTATTGAGTGATTACAGTTTCAATTCTGTGATTATGAATTTAATGGGATTTAGAACATTCTTAACAATTTTATATTCCTTATGAATTTCATCCTGCTAAATTTTAAGAATATTGTCCATGAATTGACAGAAAGTTGTTGGTGGATCCACCAATCATTATGTCTATACATATATATATGTGTATGTATATACATACATAATGAAGTGCCCCACTCACTCACCAACGCACACCCCAAACCGCTGGACATAAATACATGAAATTTTAAGTATGTCTTTCCCTTAGGCCGTGGGCACCTACTAAGAAGGCATTTTTCTAAATTCGAAAAATAAGGGAGTGAAAATGGGTGATATATGTTTTCAATAAAACCTCGATAGCGCTTAAACCTTTTGAGATATCAAGGCAATTTTCACTTAAAAAGGCAGCATACAAATATGCATAACCATAAAACCATAAAATATTAGACCTGTTCGAATATAAAGGTGACATTTGTTTCAGAATGAAGCTAACACATGTCCCTAAAAGGTAGTTTAAGAAGGGTTTTTTGGAATTCAACCACTTAGAGTATTAAAAAAACCTCATTTTAATTAATCATCTGTATCACTTAAACATGTTCAGATATCGATATTCTTTTGTGTATGAATAGCATTTCGTAAATATCTAAATAATTGTTCATATCTGTCAAAATTGGCAATTTAAGGGGTAGAACGCTATCAAATGTTCCACAGATCTCAAAGGACAATATGACAGTGGATAAATAATTTATATGTTGGTACATTTTACCGTCATATTGATTCGTATACCTTTCGGGCAAAGGGCTGTACATACACATTTAATTTCTTAAGAATTCTGGCGATCTATCTTAGTATAGTTGTTTGTAACACTGGTAGGATGTTTTGGGCTCGAATCACGTATAAGGGTATGCGACAGGGGACTTCTGTGATATTCTATGTGCACATATCAGTAGCAACTGGAAGAGGAGTTCAGTTCCTATTTTAAGTATGAGTGAAAAATTAAGTGTGTCTTATTTCCCTTGTAGCGTAGGCACCCCCTAAATCTGGTGTATTATAGTTATGCTTCGGAAATTAAAAGTCTTTGTTTGTGTTTCGTCAAGTCCTTAATTTTTCATGTACAGATTATACATCGTTACAGTTTTTCCTTAAAATATCATTTGCCATTTGGTAACCCTGTGACTAACACCCGATGGCAGACTAAATCACCTCCTGGGCAATTCAAAGACCAGATCTGGGTCGAGCAGGACCACGACAGCTTCTGGAGAAGAGCAGCGTGTTGAGGGGGATGAGTGTGCCGGAGGGAAGGGGAAGATAGGTCGTTAAGGTGGAGCATCTTCAAAGAAGCCGCCGTCTCTTTTATGGAAATGTTGCGGATTTTCATCGATTTCAACCCCGGCAGCCTCTCAAACCCAGTACTGCAGCGGAGAGGCAGAGTGGAGTCTAATCTCGTCGAGCTCGGGAATTGGTCGACGAGAATGTGCCGGAGGCATCAGAAACTCTAGAGCAAAAAAAACATTATTAAAGTCTTAAGTGGAACAGTTCGTGTGAGGTAATATGAGCACTTTGAGGATCATGCTGACACGTAGGTCGAGGAGTAGTGTATGCACTTTTCTGTGCCCTAATGAACTAAATTCAATTACACCGAGCTGTTAAACAGGAACTTTAAATGTATCTACATTCCGCCAAAGAAGGTTGTCCAAGTTATCAAAAATCTATAAGCATATAAAATTTAACATAAGGTTTATGTTTTGATAAAGGTGCATGTCCGGAACAACAGCTCATATTTATTAAGTATAAAATTTTCGCAGCGATCAGTAGAAACAGTTCACTGATATCTTACTTCGGCCACCTACAAGTACCTCAGAGGTTGCCCTTATTCGCGAAAAAAAAATTACTTGCGTATGAAATACATACATTTTCATGTTAATTTTCGTAGTTTATTTTGAATAAATTTATGAATTTTAATTTATGTGAAATTATGCCTTTACGAAAAAAATAAGCTTTGTTTGTATAATCACATGACTGTGTGTCAGGGTGACCAAATTTTTAGCCCAAGTTAAGACTGGAAGTAAAAAACTTTCTGCACAAATAAAATAAATATAAAAATGTATACAATGATTATACAATGTGCTGAGAGCTAAATAATATATCATATGAATTATTTCAACAAATTATGATGTAAGATGAATAACCCACCATAAGAATTGAGCTCTCATCAGTAGCTGTGTACATCGGTAGCCATATTTTCCTTGATGTGCAACATGCTAATGATGATTAAAATTGTAACTATTACAGACTTAAGTAAAAAAATGTATACATATTTTATCTGGTAATTCTGATACACACGTGATATATACTTCAAATCATACTTTTCAAAATATTTAATTATCATATTTTTGTTCTTAAAGGGCATGGTTCACCTCAGATTTCAACATATTTTTTTTTATTTTTATATTTGTATCAGATATATATTTTTCTATTTCAGCATCAATTTTGATTAAATCTTTCTCTTAGGAAATTTTTGTATAACTCATAGTTTTCGCGTAATGAGAAGAAAACATCAAAATTTGCTCTTTAAGATTTTATGTATGCCACTAAAACCAACTCATGTACCAAATCGAAAAAAATTCACAGTGTATAACAATGTTGTAGGCTGTGATTTGACATACATTAAAACAAAAGAAACAACATATTATTGTGTATTTTTTAATATATTGTTGACATTTTTAAATTTTCATTTCAAAATTCAGCATTTTTCACTAAACACAAAAAGGTTAAATTTTTTGTTTATATTCAAGTCAAATCATAGCCTACAACATTGGTCATTAGATACAGCTAAATCATTAACTAAATTGATATAAATGTCGAAATAAGTAATATAATGTTTGGAATTTTGTCGCAACAGTTATTCGACGAATAAAGTCATTGGAATTTCTATAACAATTAAATGCTGCTCCATTAATCTCTGCAAAGTCTGTACCCAAAAATGTGGATACACCTACTGATTGTGTAAGAAATTAAGAGAAATAATTATTATTGGTGATAAAGGAAGCACAGAGAAATCTCCCGGTGTTCTGGAGGTCCAGTACATTCCTGGGGCAGACTGCAGCTAGACAGGGTCCATAAAAGGAAGATATAAGTTCCCGTGGGCGGAGCAGAACGACCTGGAACGAGGCAGGAAACCACCAACCGTCTCGTCTCGCTACTCTTGCGTGCTGCAGCCTGCCTAATGGGCCGCGACGAGCAAGTAGTTCCTTCACCAGCGTCGCGGCTGAGATCGGCCGAATCCCCACTAAGTGGAGGTCCCCATCGCTCTGCCCTTATGATGCCTTCTGCCCACTCCTGCCGACTAGTGTTCGGCTAACGACAACTAAATACCTCTTTCCGCAGGTCGGTACTGCCCTTCACCCATCACACCAACCTTGATGCCGAAATCACCAAAGGAAAGCTTGCCATTCTCATCTGGTAAGAAATCGTTACCTCTCTACTGTTTTTATTGGCTAAAGACCTGTAAAATTTCTCTTTCTTTAGAAGAACTATAATTTAAGAACTCGTGAGGTTGCAGAACTCATTAATTTACCAAATACTCACCAGAAGGGACAAAATTTATGGGAGAGAATCAACACGGTTTGTAATGGTAGTAGACTAGCATTTTAGCAGCTGTGTCAACTGCGGCCCGTGTTCTGCTTGTTCCAGAGAGCGATAAACACGATGGTAGCAAAGTGCAACAGCCAATTAAATGTTCGGAACTTCACAGGCAGTTGTAGACGTTTTGTACGTCGCCAGTGTGAAGTGGAAGTTTCTGTCTGTAATTGCGGACAGTGTCGGAAATGTTTACTTGGAGATGCGCTTCACCATTTCCACAGTAGTGTGTGGGTTCTCTATCTAGCAACACAACCCCCTCCCCCAGAGAGGTAAAGGGTGGGGTGGTCAGAAGGGAGCGTGTCTCCGACCATCGTGAAAAGGGTTCGTGAATGGGACGAAGAGTGTGCACTTCTTACTTGTTAGCAGTTTGAACGTGAGTGTGCACTGTAATGAGATTGTGCTGTCTGTTTGACCCTCTGCTGTATTCACTGGTCGTGTGCTTGGGTAAGGCAAAGGGAATAATGGACTTTTTGTAGGAAAGAAACAGAGTATATAATTTATTACGATGATTACACTAAGTGCTTTAGATGTATATAGCACGGCAGTGCTACGTCATCACAGCAAACAAACAACGAAACAAGAAAAACAGTAAATTAAAAACGAGACAATTTGGGTGTAGTCAAAATATGCAAAATAAAAACAAAACAAAAAATCTTGAAGAGTAACTGTGTCAAATCACGGAAAGTAAAAATAAAGGAGAGGTAAGATTACAAAACACATAAATTACGAAGGAAAGAAGCTTACTAATGTGAATACAATGTTACAAGCAAAACATGATAGTCAAACAGCAAAATCACAGAACACTAGATTCGACTTAACAACGATAAAATCACAGACCCTAGCAGAATATCTCAGACTAGCTGGGGGCCGCGTTGGTCGAGGGGTCAGACCTCTCGTCTCCCACCAAGACGATCTGGGTTCGATTCCCTGAGAGGTCGATCCCCGAATTTTTGCATGTGGAAATCGTGCCGGACGATGCCGTTGGTCGGCGGGTTTTTTCAGGGATCTCATTTCTCCCCTGCCCCTTAATTTCGGCGCTGCCCCATACTCACCTCATGTCACCCCTTACAAGCGCTAAAGATCTTGATGTTATGCACGGACCAAAAATCTTTCAGACTCTCAGACTAGCTCATCGCGATGTTGCATTTATTGAATACAGATGCAAATGTGAATTTTTCTTTATTGTTTTATTGATTCACTCTTCGGTTTTCTGAGACAACGTAGTCATGCAATGTCATATTTACCCAATATTTCGCCTAATCATTTCACTGCATTGCAATAATCTTTGAAAGAAATTATGCTTTATCGATGTTAAACCTTAAATTACCATTAAGGACATAAAGACTATCCTTAAAACTTGGAGACATGTGAAAGTTTGATTCATTGCCATGAGAACTGATTTTATTTCACTTAATGTTTGTTTTCAAATGATCGTACATAAATGCTACATTTAAGATTGTATCATAAACCATCGTCTTGAAAACTTCTGAACTAGAAGAAAATCATGCAGACAAACTGGATCAGCCCCTTTCTAGCAGGTCGCGAATGAAAATATAATTACAGCATCAAAAAACAGAAACATGTAACTTGTTTGCTAGAGCATGACACGTAGAAGTCTTGTGCACACGTGACTGTAACTGTTAGTATTCCTGTCCCATGACACAATCTTAAGAGAACTAGATTGGGTGCATTTGAATACCGCTAGGGAAACCGTAGTGTCACGTGTAAAGACTTCAGATCCATTTCCTTTCGTTGCTGCTCCAGTGTGTAGAAAGTCGTATTTCTGACGTGTTTGTGAGAGAGTACATGGGTAGAGACAAAGAAAGCTCTCAAGAATTATTCAGGATCGTAGTCTGTCAAAGAAAAACCACAAATATTCTGTGTCAATTCACCAGAAGTAGCATTTGCCCAGTCAGTTAGGGACACACCAATAACAGAAGAATATCATCAGATATACATTTAAGCTGAACCGAAGTCAACTTTCCCGGCGATAAATCAGCTGCCCACTATCTATGGTTGGAATAGTGCAAATTAGCTTTTCATACTGTTTATAAAGGGACAATTTATCAAACGAGCTACTAATCGCGAAACAACTTTCATGCAAAGAATATTAAAATATCTACTGTAATTATGTTAACACGCAAAATTTCTGGGTCTTTAATACTTTGGGAATTGCAACACAATTTATGCATATCAAGAAAAGTGAATCGCGTATGCCACTATCATATTGGTCCACACTACTCCAGACAAGCCCACTGTACTGTACCACTGTACAACAAATTGTTCTTCTATCAGCCAATGGGCACACATAGAGACCCAATGGCCGGAGAGTTAGCTTATAAGTTCATATTTCCAGTTTAAAATAGGCCAATCTTTGGCACTGGATGAGAAGAAACTACCGGAATTGCATTAGAAAATTTAAATTAACAGTTCCGTTTGAGTATTTTTACAAGTATTATGTCAGAAGTTATCGTGTATATAAGTGTAAGAAGAAAATATTTAAGTTTATCGTATTGTTTGGTTTTTCAACATTCCGGGTTATTATTTTCAAATGTTTGACTCATTGTTATGTCAAAATATAACAGTTACTCACCATCAAACTATCTTACTTCTAACTGCTAGAGGCCGGAATAAATCGTAGATTCATTGGTCATGTAGATAAGCCGCCAAAAGTTTATCATTACTCAAGTTATCGCATGTGGGAATCGTGCCGAACGTTGCCGTTGGTCGGCGGATTTTCTTGGGGAACTCATGTTTCCCCTGCCCTTTCATTCCGGTGCTGCTCCATCCTCACCTCATATCACCCTTCACCAGCGCTAAGAGACCTCGATTTTAAGCGCTGGCCAAAATCTCTCACTCACTCATTACTCAAGAATACAGTGGACAGCTGATACAGCGATACCACTTTATAAAGTCACAATCAGTTGATCATAATTATTGTTGCTAGCGTCCTGCAGTAGGAGTCAAACAAGTCAAGAACCAATTGCAAAATTAATACGAATTTGCAGCTGCTTGAAAACTATTTTATACACAAGAAAAATGCGAAAATTTCAGTTCCCTATGAAATGCATTTATATTAAAAATTTAAAATTTTTTATACTGAAGTGGTTTTCTAAAACTATTTGGCGTATTTCATTTATGTAAGATATACATGACTAGATACTATATTTAATATAAAATTATATATAGTAATTATTTGGTATATATATTTAAAAACTCTTAATTAAAATTTTTGCAAATTTTAACAGCATTAAATATTACTTTTATACTAATATGTGCAGATGTGAATATATCTTAAATAAAAATAAATTATGAAGAGCTTAGCTCATAAAAATATTTACATTACTTCTTGTGCATCAAAGGTCATGAGACATTTCAACAAGCATGAAACTTCCAAACGTTTGTCAACTGATTTTTAGGAAAAAAGTGTCATAAAGTCCATAATGAATGCGAAAGGAAAAAAAATTCCTTGCATTATTTTGTGTCATTGAAGAAAGATCAGTTTCCGCTGAGGAAGCAAGAAAAGTTTAGATTAAAAATTGCCAGTAACCGGTCTGTAGGGAGACGAAATAAATGTATCACAGTTGTCGAGACATTTGCTTAAATTGCTTCCAGATAATTGTCTGGAGCTTAGGGGACATGTCTACCTCGCCGCAAAAACATTCTTGGAATAGGTTAGAATTACGAGATTTTTCATGGGACTATCATACTAATTCTCAACGTACTGTTCTATGGAAGAGAAAAATAATTTCAGAGAGGATTTTTAAGCACTTGCTGAGATGGTTCCAAGTTTGGATATTTTCTCAAAAGGCTACATCACCTATTTTGTTAATAATATTAGTGTTTGTTTTCTTAATGAAGGATGTGACGAATAACCGGGCAGTGTTTCTTTAAAGAAACATTACATTTTACTATTAGGTGTGTATTATTGGATGAAATCAGCACTGGGAGTTATTTGTTGTTTATTATTTGGCGAGAGAATAATTGTTGTGTTAAAATTTAAATTAGCTTACTTATTTCGCAGTTACACTTTAATATTCCGAAAGCAATAAACACAATGAAAGAAAGTAATTAGCTATGTACATATTGAAATATTTTCAACTTAATATTGCCGAATTTATAATCAGTAAGAAAAATGCAACAATAATTTACAAGGGTTCTTAAGGCTGCCGCCTGGTGAATGGTGTGTTTGAGTGTGAGGCAAAAAATCTAACAGACGTTACGAGCTACTCCGGCCAGCACATTTGTTGTGATATCACCCCTATGTCTAAAGTCGTGAACGCGCTCGCAGTATTTCTGCCGAAACGTTATTAATGTGGGAAATTAAGAGAGGGACTTATCGTTTTATTGAACCCATCACTGTAACAAAGTCAACTGTAACTGTAACATCTTATTTCAAACGAACCAATAAATACATATCTGAGAAACAGCCTTATGAAAAAGTTGATTTTAGCCAATTTTAAAAACACTTTTAAATAATACTTACATTATATGTGGTGTCTCAAAAGTCGCTTTAAAATATTATATGAAGTGATTTTTCTTTTCGTAGATAAGCACTGAGGATGCGTGTTTTCTGGTCTCTGAGAAAAAACCGCAACTCGAAACACAACACGCGTAATTTAAGCGGCAGCCAGGCGGGCGTCTTAAGGGCGCGGTTCACCACAGTTTTCAACATCTCTTATTATTTTTATTTTGGTAGCAAATATTTTTTTCTTATTTTATACATAAATTGTGATTAAATTTTCCTCTTAGGAAATGTTTATATCTCTTAGTTTTTTATTATCAGTCGTAAACGTCAAAATTTGGACTTTACTGTTTTAAGTACGCCACTAAAACCAACTGATAGCCTATACCAAACTGAAATAATTCACACTATGTAACAATGTTATAGGCTATGATTTGACATATATAAAAACAAAGAAATATATTTCTTGTATTTTTAAAAATTGTTGTTATATATTTAGTTTGTATTTCAAAGTTCAGTATTTTTTTATAAAATACAAAATTATTTATTTTTTTGTGTTTATATATGACAAATCATAACCTACAATATTGTCATACACTGTGAATTTTGTCGTTTTGGAATGCCAGTTGGTTTAAGTGGCGTACTTAAAACCGTAAAGTGCAAATTTTGACGTTTGCGACTCATTATGCCAAAACTATAAGAGATACAATAGTTTCCTTAGAGGAAGATTTAATCACAATTTATGTCTTAAATAAGAAAAAATATCTGGTACAAAGATAAAAATAAATAAAGACGTCGAAAACTGAGGTTAACCGCACCCTTAATGCTAAAATCGTTACTTGATTTACACATTCATGTCTCATTTCTGGTGTTGTAGCTTGAAAATATTTTTGCCTGCAACATTTAACTGTAGTTTCCATTTACTAACGTAACCAATATAGACGCGACACGGTTTTGGAGTGATATAGGACAAACACCTAGAAATTATAGAATTACTGTTTGATAATAGAAGGTAACAAGTTTCACTCAGGGAATAATAATTGCGTGTAATAATACCAACTTCTTGCTTCATGTAGTACTGATCAAGTTATTTCACTGCAGGTTAAGTAAATAATCGTATTCCTTACTGATAAGTTTGGCAAGGGACAATTTTCACCACAAGTTACGCTAGGGTCTGAAAGGGATCGAATAAAATAAAAGATTGTAATAAAGCTTATCTAAGCTGGTTAAGTTGCCAAACGTTAAACGCAGAATGTAAACGAACCTATCTGATTACGAAGATAATCTTAATGGAGTAGATATGACATCGAGAAACACTTTAGTCAACGTAATCAATGGTCGCCAGAAATTGTATTAATTTTTGCGTTGCTGAAAATTTAATGTTAATATTTCAGAATTTTGCTCAAAATCTAAAGAAAAGTGATTTTAATTTGGCTTGGTAATCTTATTCCATCCATTCCATCTTATTCCATATTTATTGATTTTAAGTCACAAAACCACGAAAAACCATTAAAACATAGAAAAACTTAGGACATGAACAGCCTTTAAGCGCACATTTGCTCGGAATTTCTATTTCTCTTTTTATATAACTTTTGAAAAATGAATTAGTAAAGAATTTACTGAAATCTGAGGAGCAACACATACCGGAAAACTTGGCAATAATGTCACAATAGTAGGATAAATTAATTACGAAGTAAATTTATTTTATGTTTACTATATAGTGACCTTATATTTCGTATGTGCGCATACATATTTGGGAACAAGTAGCCAAAATTATGACCATGGGAACTGAAAATTGAACAATGTCCCGTAGTAAATAATAAAGCGAGAAATAAATTTTTACACATAATTAAATTGCAAACTAGAACAATGATCATTACATTTCTTTTAAACGCTTTTAATTAAGCAATTATTGCTTACTCTTCTATATTTTCACTAGTTTGTGTTAAAGAAAAAAAATTAAAACGTTGTTTCTTTTGATACTCCAATATTAAAAAGTACAGGAAAAAAATAAGAAACATTAAATTTTATGTAAGGAAAATAAAGTTGAATTAAAAGATTAAACACTCAAGGCCATTGTCACCTAGTTATATTGCTTTTGCGAAAATTATTCATGGTAAACATAACAAACAATAACAAGCAGCACATGTTTAAGAACCGACTAAAATTTTTGTTAACTATTGTTTTTACAAAGTATATCATGCTTTATGCAAAAAGTATTCGTAGTTCATCAAAATTCGCTTTAGAATTTATCAACAAAAATTTTCTAATATTCCATATAAAAAACAGTTGGCTACAGAAAGAAATACATTTACTTACCAATTTACACCTTTGAATATAATTTTAAGGAATCATAGCCGTATCCCCAACTTGTTACAACTCGGTTTATTCTTTTAACGAATTTTAATTAAAAATTAAAATTTCTTTCTTCCTACAACAAAAAAAATTATTTGAGAGTCGTCCCTACAGTAATCCAGTCCTGCAGTCTTGGTACTCGTCTTAATAATTTATTATTCAATAATTTTTACTGTGAATTAAAATAATTAACGTTCTTAGAATATGGGTTTAAAACTAAGAAACGTTCATAAATTATTTCAGTGTTACATAGTTAAGTCACTTAAATCAAAATAATAACATACTGTAACGAATAGATTGTTTCACACAGTAAAAGTTCAAAATTTATTATCTTACAATTTATTGATAGTCTTTTACTACCTACATTTAATAATTTGTAATTTAGAACCAGCAACTAAGTCAGGCTGTTTGAACATTTTTTTTTTACAAAATAAACCTAATATTACAATACTTAACACCCATTACATGTCTCTTCGTAACGCTAGTAATACATTCAAATTCGTATTTATAGTGTCCACATGGAACTCCTAAAACCACAGACAATATATGTGTGCAGATAAGATGATATTTGGTGCAAATTTGTTTAAACATTAAAAAAAAATATTAGAAATATCGTTTTACTGATCTTCTTTTGTCCACTAATATCGTAAAGTATTATGCAGGCACATCCTAGCTTTATTTATGCACACAAACGTTATATCCAACTTTAAGGCAAACATGATAGATTTAATGTATTATAATAAAAGTCCGCAGTCATTGATCGGAACGAAGTCAACTGTACGCATGAACAGAGTTGTAGGCCAACTAGTACTGAACGTTGAGCAGAAGGTTTCAACCAGGAAATTCCGGGAAATCATTCGGGAGGACGCTAGATTTCATACTTTTATACATTATAATAACTATCGCAATTGAGGTCATCAAATGAGAACGATAACAGTAGAATACCTGCATGAAAACACCCACTGACCCCCGCGCTACCTCGTCACATGTACAACTGTCCACTCACTGTAGCAGCAGATAATATACAAGTAGCTGAGGACATAGTGTATACAGTACTGTGCAGTCCAGCCTGCTGGTCGTTGAACCAGCTAAATTTCCTAGTATATATGAAGGGTATGGGGGAATACAATTTTAAAATGTTTGAGTTTTATGCTGGAACGCAATAGTAAACTCATGCTGTACACTACGATATAAGAGATTAAGCAATATAACCACAAATGGCAGCGCAGTGCACAAATGATTCTATTGCAGGCCACACCTTCGTAGCTAATTACACCAATAAAATAGTTATAAATATTATTTTATTATTGTGTAGGTGCTTATTTTTCATTGGTTATACACTACAGTAACTAAATCATAATTTTTAAAGAATGATGATTTGAATTAAATTTCGTAGCCAAATTGTACCTTATCTTTACATGTGTATAACTCAGTTGTGATACATTGTGGGTTACCATTGTCTCTCCCCAGTGCCCTTCATATTAGTAGACAATAAATAGACGTGTCTCGTCTGGTGTGAACACCTTCGACAGTGTGAGTATACACACAGAGAACAGTTACGCTGGCTTCTCCAAAATTGTGTACACTGTTATCTTGCTTCTATCATGTTTGTAGGGACACGATTTTGTCGCGAAAAGATTATCATCCCACTTTGTTCTCAAGTGCACATCGACAGCTGCGCTTCATGGTTATTGGCAGCGTGTCTATGTTCAGACACGTATCTCATTTTACTGTACCAATCAGAGTAATATTATTGTGACTCCGTACGTCTATAGTTAGCCAAGGCAAGTGAGTGTAAAGAAACCTTATTTTCGCCATAAAATCGTAGCTCTACGTATTTCTTAAATTTAGTTCTAAAGCGTTAAATGAAGTGAACAGTACCTGATACACAGTAAATTTAACTGCCCCAAAAACATTAACACTATGATTACTACCCTAGTACAACTCGGAATAAATTTAAAAGAAAATTTCCTTTCCCCTAAAACAATTTGGAATAAGTATTAGTTTTGATTTTCTAGCATATAAGAGTACCTTACAGGAATAGCAGCCATGTCCAAAAAATAATAACTTATTTTAAAATAAAAAGTTATAAAACGGGAAAGATTAGATCTAAACACGTTGCACTCTTAATCTGAATTAGCTAATATTCACTTAATAACGCCAATGGATGGTCAGGTTAAACAAATTGAATCAGTGAGAAACCACTGTGAAATCGGTGACTCTTCACTGATTCCTATAAAGAGTGCCAACATTCCACAAGTTAATTAGTGAATTTCCACAGATTTTCCAGTAATTTTTTACTGATTCAATAAGTGAAAACTGTTCTTGGAAAACAATTGAAAAAAACCAGTGAATATTCACTGATTCACTTGTGAGATGTTGGCATTCTTGAAGGAAATCAGTGAGTATTCACAAATTAAACAGTGACTACTTTCACTGATTCAAATTGTAGTAACAGCTCCGTCTATCAGATTGAATCAGTGAATATTCACTAATTCAAATTTAAAGTGTGGATAACAACAGGCTTTTTGAAAGGGATGCATCAATTGTAGACTCAGTTTAAAGTCAACCATTAAATGAAAATCGTGCAGTGAAGTGAGCCTATGCGACAAATGGACTGGTAGTGAGTTAGATCAGAGAGATCGGTATGAAGCTCTGATTTTTTGATAAAACATTTTTCTGCCACTTTCTCTCAAAGGCGTCGCATGGTGGTTTACAGAAGCGTGTCTTTGTGCATAGCCGTCATTTATTTCACTGCGCCAATAAGAACATGGTTACATCGACACACACAGATGTAGGTAGCGGGTAGAACCCCCGGACTCTGAGAGTTAAGAACATCCAACCAGCGACCTCGAAGCAGAGTTGCAAATTTACAAATACAGCACTGAAACAAAGTGGTGCAAAATGTTTACGTGAAAATCAGGAGACTCCAAAATTAAGCTGTAATGAAGTTCTTGAATTAGTGTATATGAGATATTTATGTATCTATTCTGTTGATAAATTTATTTATATAGTGTTGAAGTATATATCGGAAACATCATGTAATACAGTTAGAGGAACAAAAAATGTGTAAAAAAATTATTCTAACTTGTTTCATTACTTTACATTACCATCTATTGCTTTTCTTCGTGGTTATTGTTAGTGTTTCTGGAGTCACTCGTTTGCTGTGCCAATCAGAATAGTTGCTGAGAATCCACACGTCTGTGATTAGTGGGATAAATAACATTATATTAATGACCGTGATGCAGAACTTCAGACGTGGACACATGGCTTTTAAACGAGTTTGTGTAAATTTCACTTTTGTATGATGTTTTTTTTTTGCAGGATTATTTTGCAGTAACCACAAAGTGATTTTGTGGTGACCACAGTATTTTTGTGGTGTCAATAAAATGTTTTTTGTGAGGACCACAAAATAAATTTTGCAGGGTAATTAGCCACAAAATTATTTTTACCAACTTATTTTTTGCCGGAAATCAATGGCTCTATATATATGTATAGTCACTGTTCAAAGACTAATGTGGGATTGATTTGAACTGAATCCCTCACAGCAAAGGTAAACGCAAAGCTGAATCAGACCTGCGTAGGCTATTCATTCGTCTTGTCCCATTGTAGCGGAGGGAGAGATAATGACCATTGGTGCTCTCGGCACTTTGGCGTAGTCTCGAATGCTCTCGGCGGTCATTGTAGAAGGAACACAATCCTTCTCTTAGATAGCCTCTCACCCCCGTGGAAGTAAATTCCTTCTTCCCCTAGCGTGTTGTGACCGTGGGCGAATCCTCTCTTGTGACCTTTACGCACCCTTGAATCCTCATCCCCTTCCAGCAACTCCCTAATTCCCCTCACCGCAATTCTTCCTGCCACGGAAGGCCTACGCCACCACCCTCAGGAGGCCTTGGGGGTAATTACCCTACCCCTCGGACGACGGCAGGGGAAATGGATTTAATCAGCCCCTACTTCGCAGCGGCCTCGCAACGCCAACGAGCCTCAGGCCCCAGGGTCACGTGACTGGAGCAGGCGAGCTTCCGCCACTCGTCGCCAGGGGCGTCTACGGTTGGTGCGCTTCTTCACCAAGGTACCATCTTCCTTAAGGGGCCTTGTCAGTGTTTCAGGCGCATGTATGCAACCCGCATTAATTCCATATGCATTAAGCCTAATTTTACGTTCGCTATAGCAATAAGAGTCTTACACATATCAACATCATCTTTACGCTTTATCAAAAACGTAATCGCTCTTATTTTCGTTTGGTTCTGCAGAGTCAAGTTTAGCAAACGGTTGCATTACCAACGTAATACGAGAAAAAAAGTTTTGTAAAATTTGTAGCAACAATTCTTTCTACTTGATTTCGGCAAACGCATTAAAAATAAGAACGACTCTGCCACTTACAAAACGTGAAGATTATGTTGGTATGTGTAACACTCTTACGGCTATAGCGCACGTAAAACTAGCCTTGATTTCTAAGGGGTTAATGCGGGTTGCATGCATGCACCTGTTATACTGACACAGCCTCTTAAGGGTGTTCACATGGCAAACATTCAAAAATTTATATGTGCTTGGCATAGTGTTAGTTTTATAGACGTTACTTGTGACTATATTTTCCACTTGTAGAATTTTTTTATTTCCTAAAGTTTTCCCATAGCGGCATGTCAGTCAGAATCTGCAAGTTACAGGAACATAGGTTTAACAAAAACCAAGTGACTTACTCGAATGAAATAATTTACACTGAAATTATATATAATGAGCACTATGCTAAAATATTTAATATCACAGAATGGAATTTCTTTGTACTTTTTAAAAAAAAATCCGAACAAGACGAAAATTTATCTTATTTATGGCAATTTTTTAAAAAAGACAAAATGACTTTGTTGTGTTTTTTTTTTTTTTTTTTTTTTTTTTTTTTTTTTTTTTTTTTTTTTTTTTTTAATATTTTAGCATAGTGCCCATTATATCTAATTCCGGTGTAAATTATTTCATTCGAGTAAGTCAATTGGTTTATGTTAAAAATATGTTCCTGTAACTAGCAAACTCTGACTCTTGGCATGCCACCATGGGAAAACTATGAGAGCTAAAAATTTCTACGAGTGAAAAATGTAGTCACAAGTAACGTCTATAAAACTAACACTATGACAAACAAATATATACAATTTTGAATTTTTACCACCTGAACGCCCTGAAAAGTATTTCTCGACTGGCGCATGGACGGCGTTGCAGTGTGTCACGCGTATTCTTTTCTACCTGAAACCGCGCTTAACCTATTCATATTATGTTTATCTACAAAATATAACACACACTTGAAACTATGCTTCTAATATTTTATATTCAGCATGCTAGTTAGAAACATGATTTTCGGACCTTTCAAAATAGTTAAAAACGGGTATTCTTTAGACTGATGTAATTCCTAAAATGTTACCTGAATTCGTAAAGTACAAAGCGAGAGGCATGCGTTGGTCTTTAATTCATAGTATTAAAAAATAGAATGTCGTGGTCCCGCTTAAAGTCCCGTAGGAAAGAGAATACAAGGAAAACCTTGTACGCCAGTTTGCGCTGCGAATAGAGGCGATATGCTTCTCGTCAAGCGTGGGACACTGGCTCTTATCGCCACGCTGTTACCACGCGTCAAAGGTGGAATTTCGAGACCGGCGAAGACTCCTCTTAAGGGTATTCACATGAAAAACGTATAATTTTATGTATGTACGATGCAATGTTAAGTTTACAGACGTTACTTTTGACTACATTTTCCACTCGTGAAAAGTTTTAGCTCTCTTAATCTTCCTATAGTGGCAAGTCAAAGTCAAAATTTTCAAGTTACGGGATCATGCTAATAAAAAAAACGACTGCCTTACGCGAATAAAATAATTTACACTAAAATTAGAAGGCATGGGTCGTGTTCTAAAACATTTAAAATCACACAATTAATTTCCTTCGTATTATTTGAGAATTCTAAAACTAACGGTAATTTCCTTTACGTGTGGCCTTTTTTTAAATATAAGGGGACTTGGTTGTGTGGCTTTAAAAATGTTAGGATATGGCCCGTACTATATATATTATATATACACACACACACACATATATATATATATATATATATATATATATATATAGAGAGAGAGAGAGAGAGAGAGAGAGAGAGAGAGAGAGGTGTGTGTGTGTGCGTGTGTGTAAATTAAATAATTCGAGTAAGCCAGTTGATTTCCGTTAATAGCATGTTCCCGTAAATTACAAGTTGTGTCTTCAACATTCCGCTATGGAAAGGCTATGAGAGCTAAAAAGTTTTCACTAGTGGAAATTGTAGTCACAAGTCACGTCTATAAAACTAACACTATGTCGTTTAAATACAAAATTACGTACTTTTGCCACGTAAAAGCCATTAAGAGGAGTACCTAACTAGGTATTTTCTGTAAAACCAATAAATGCGCGTATTTTAATACGTTCGTAAGTAAGTGTCCTGGGAACATATTTTCTTTCCAGAAAAAGCTACAATACTATTTTCAGTAGACAACACTACTTACTTTATTCCTATCGTATGTCATTAGAGAGAAAGTAAAGCGTCAAAATTTTTGGCAATGGTATTTTTAGGACAATATAACTTAGAGTCTTGAACACAAAGAATAAAAATACACTCTGGTGTCTGTAGTTAAATGATTTAGCTCTTCACTCATGTAATAAATTCTCGTTGCTATAGAACCATGTTGTTCTAACTCCATATTTAAAAATTTTACAGGAGAGCCATTACAAGTTTGCGGAACATATGTTTTATTTCGCAGTTAAAATATTAACGCACGCTATAAATAGTGTTCATGTATTATCATATTAGGAGCCGGTTTCCAAAGTTTCAAATACTATAATGCTAAATTAATAGAATAAATAACAGTGACAATGGAGATAGAACAAAATGTAGAACATGCTGGTTCTATACCTTTTGAGTTGAATATTTCTATTTCCTCTGTACTGTAATGTAAAATGAATGGCGTTAGTATAGACTAGCCACAAATCTCAAAAAAAAAAAAAAAAAAAAAAAAATTAAAATATGGAGTAAGAACTACATGCAGGCCCATATCACCGTGTCAGCGAGCAGTTGACGAACAGCTGTTGTTTACTTGAATGCATATATATTGGAGGCTATAGCCTACAGGTCAGTGAACCAGCGAATATTTCAGGTCTCTTAACTATTAGTTGTCACACTTTAACCGTCTGCCATGCCTTTAAATACCATTGGCCCATTGAAATGGGAGCAAACAAATGACAAAAACAGAATTTTGCACACACACAAAATCATTTGTGACATAGCAGAAATTCCAATTTTCCTGCTAACAACCACTGTCTCAACCTAGACTGTAAAAAACTTCCTCAAATAAAGGGAATAAGCATGGCCGTCTTTAGGAGAAGGCAGGAGTCTCGAATGTGGCAACGCTGCATCGGAGGCCTATTGCCGGTCGCTCATTGGCTGCCCTAGTCAGTGTAGACGTGTACACGCCACTAAAGCTACATCTATACACGTTGCAGAGACTAGGGCGGCCAAGAAGTGACAAGCAGCAGGCCCCCCGATGCAGCATTGCCACGTTCAAGACTCCGGCCTTCTCTTAAAGACGGCCATGGAATAAGTGACCCATAAACTGTATGAAATACTTATGTGCTTCAGCTTGTAAATAGGGCAAATATTTCTGTTAATATAGTTACAAGTCAGTATACTTTCGATTTTCATTAATGAACGCGAGCTCTACAATTCATGTGTAATAGAGCCACGATTTTGTGGCGAAAAAATTTTTGCACCATTTAATTTCATTGCCCTATGTGCACATCGGCAATTGCTTCATGGTAATTGGCAGTGTATCTTTGCTCCGACCACGGTCGGAGAAGAACAAGTATGGACACTTGCCTATCTACCAATGTATTTTGCTGACCCCCTTGTTGTTTGGCTGTAGTTCGTCAAGTTACCGAGAATAACGTACTTTTCGGCACTGTAATCCGGCCGGTCGGACTCAAAATACGCCCACTTTTTTCATTATTAAATTTATAAAGTAAATAAAGATTGCTGGAGCCATGATTTAAAACTGTGAGCGAAGGAAGTATTTCATAAATTGATTAAAAAAATACGTTTTGACAAATTGTTTATCTTGGTGGAGAGGAAGTGGGCGGAGTTAAGAGTCCGACCGCCCTAACTGCAGCGCCAATAAAACACAATATTCTCGATAACTTGGTGAACTACAGCCAAACAACAAGTGGGTCAAGTTTCCAGGCGAGTGTCGAGACCTGTTCTTCTACGACCGCGGCTCAGACACGTCTCTCAGTTGACTGCACCAATCAGAGTAAGAACATTGTGGCATCATGCGCCTCTGATACGCCGGTAGAAACACAAGACAAGAGAGAGTTAAAACATGTAGTCACTTACCACGAAGAAGAACTGCGGATGTTCACATAAGACTTTGGAACTAATTAATACAAAAGTATTTTCGCCATATAAATGTTGCTCTGTGTAGAACAATCAGCTGTATCACAACTACTTGATTAACATTCATATGCAACAGTGTGGTAAATTTAAGTACAATTTTTTTCATAATGTGTGGTGTATTTACAGATCACTTTACGAATTGCGTGATACTTCGCGAATTAAAAAAAAAAGGAATTACGTAAATAAATAAGTTTTACATCTCGTCGGAGAGATTGCCACAAATCTTCTGCCGATGGCGGGGTTAAACGTCAAGTGTTGACGGCGGCTTTCAGAAGATGGTGTTGACATTGTAGAAGGGTCAGGGCTCACCCACCCCTTCCCTGCCGGGGGATTGCGAACTGTTTACACGGTCATAACCACGCGAACTAGAAGTGTTTGCTGAGCTGGCTTTGACTTTTAGGTTCACGAAGCCCTCCCTACGACCACTCCCCTAACACTGTCGGAAATTTGAAGTTAGGAAAGGAGGGCGGATCACCGAGTAGGAGAATCCTCCACGCTGTAAAACAAGTCGACAGGGTGAAGTAGATTTCCGATGCTGCCACCATTAGAATAAGAACCATCATTTCCCTCTTGTGTCAGTGTTTTAGCAAACAATGGTAAAAACTCTTAGAAATATTTAACTTAACTTTTGAAAGGTTATTTTTTCCGTTTAACGTTTTGCGGAGAGTAAAGGGTATTTCGTTTCTACTTCTTTTCATGCGTTATCCCAACCAAACGCATGCGTAGCAATATGGCGCTTTTCAAAATAGAAAAATCACCGTGCGTATTGTTAAGATGCTCGTATTAGTATTTTTGAGCCACTGCTTTTTGGTTGAAATAATTTTGAACCGACTTTCTACATTGCTTTGCGTACACATCTACATCTTTACCTTGGCCATGGCCGTCTTCAGTAGAAGTCCGGAGTCTTAAATGTGACAACGCTGCCTGTCACTTCTTGACTACCCTAGTCTTCATCACTAGAGACATGCGAAATTCGCGTTATTTTCTGACAGCTGGCTAGACTCCAAGTGACTATAGGGTCGTTCGACGTTGCCCGCTAGCCGATACTGTCGTGACTTGCCGCGGAGAATCCTTACACGGCAGAGAGGCCAATCTTTGTAAAGACGTAACATACGTAAATGACAACACATAATAATTCGTAGCTAAAGCAATCTTAGATATGCTCTATGAGTATAGGAAAGAGCAGTTTAGTCTGCTACCAAATGATAACGCGAATTTTAAATGTCTCTATATATAACGTGTATAGATGCATCTTTAGTGGCGTGTACAGACTATACAGACTAGGGCTACCAATGAGCGACCGGCAGTAGACCTCCGATGCAGCGTTGTCACATTCAAGACTCCGGTCTTCTGCTGAAGACGGCCATGCCTTGGCCCATGGTTATTGGCTATGTTCTTAGCGTCACTGATTTGACTGTGCCAGTCAGATAAAGATTACGACAACTTAGCGGGCAGAACTCCTAGACTCAGAGAGTTTAAAAAAATCCAACCACTCACCACAAGCAGAGTTGCAGGTGTGAACGAAAGGAATTGAAACAGATTGGTATAAATATATTTAAAAAAAAACAGTGTTCCTTACGTATATTATAGCCTACACGTATAGCTTTACAATGATCCGTTGTAAGAATGAGAATGAGCAGATTCTCTCAACATGTCCACAATCGTGAATATGTTTAAGGCTTGGACCCAAGTTTTTCGGCTTACGAGAAAATTATTTTTTTTTAATCCATACGAGAATCAATATCGTAAAATTGCTTTGTAACTTTTTTGCAAATTGGTTTTACTATGCAGCGTAATTTTTCGAGACAAACTGTATGGCGAGTATGGCTAATTTATCTATTAAAAGGAAACTTTGTTAATTAACTAATTAGCAACTACTTTGCACAGTTTTGAATCGACAAAATTAGAGTATGCAGTTTAAATCAGTCATAACAAAGTTAGGAAGCGATTTTACTATATTGGTTACCATTTATGTTTTAAAAAATAAATATCGTTAAATGCGAAGAAACTCGGGACCATGCCCTTAAGCCAAATTATTACGAAACCTGTGCGCAGCAAGTAACGAGGACAAGACACATATTCGGTGCTCCATCTGTTTCGTGAATACTCCTACACTTCTCGATTATCAACAAGTACCAGCAATTAAGTTTATTGGATACAGTAATCAACCTAGGTAAAATTGATGCAGGCCTTCAGATAAAAAAAAAATGCGACGGTTGCATCACTAGAGATCCAAAATGTATACGTGACCAAATATGTTAAGTCAGAGTGTTTTATTGTATATACACGTTTAAAAAAAACCATGTACCACAAGTGTTTAATGTACCCTGTGCTTCCCTAAAAATTGGTGCATTTGAATTAAACAAACATTTGATTGTCAAGCGTCAAATATACCTTTTGCTGGAACAAAAACTTCAGGCGAAATGCTGTTGGAATATTTCCAGTAGCAAAAAGTCACATTATTTGTCGATCGTAAAATAAAATTTTGGTAAAACATATTTTCAGTGTATTGTAGTATATTTCTGTGGTTACACTTACGTGAAAGTAACTCTCGCTATAGTTTAGCTTTTCAGTAAAGATGCGCAAAATTAATTATATGTACTGCCTGCCTATTAGGCTGCATGCTGTCATATGTTCGCTTGACGTCTTTAATTGGCCGACAATTCCATGGCCTGCCACAAAGCTCTCTTCTAACCAATAGTTAAAATTCTAATGTAAACGTGACCAATATTTGGTAACTTATAATTTGAGCCTCTGATTTTTGGTGAATAGTGTTTTGCAATAACTTGTTTCATTGCCTTGTGAGCACATCTGCATCTCTGCTCTGTAGTCAGTGATTGGGTGTTTTAACTCTCGTGTATCTTGAAGTTCTACCCGTAAGTCACAGACGTGGGGTGTCGCAGTTAGTAACCTTATTCTGATTGGCCCAGTCTGATGAGAAGAATCACTTCACACAGACAAGCTGCCAATAATAACTAAGCAGAGCTGCAAATGCGCTCACAAGGGGCGAAATGCTTTGCTCGAAAAGTTCATGGCCCTGCTTATTTACATTTTCACAGTCATATCGTCAGCTTAGTGCAAGAACTAGGAAACTTAATTTTTTCATGTTTAAGTTATCTGCAGATGTCTACAATACCCTTATTATGGTTCCTTTTCATGTGTACATATTTATAAATGTATTTATTAGGAGTATTGATGCAACACACAATTTCATTTCAAAAAATAATTGCGTGTACAACAAAAGCAATCTTCCATGTTTCAGTTGGACATCTCCAGCTACCTAGTTTTCTAGTTGTAGCATTAAGTCCACAATATGAAATATGCATTTGTAGAAACACATTTAACCAATCACCATGAAGCAGTCAGAGCGAGAGATTTTTTTCAGCGCTCAACATGGAAGTCTTTGGCACTGCTGAAGGGTGACAGGTGATTGTGGAGCAGCGCCGGAATGAAGGGGCGGGAGAAACGGGAGATCCCCGAGAAATCCCGCCGACCGTCGGCATCGTCCGACATGATTCCCACATGCGAAAATCCGGGGACCAAACCCACCGGGAATCAAACCCGGAGGTGATTGGTCTGACCATTTGGCCGCCGCGGCCAATGAAGCAGAGCTGCAAATTTACACGTAAGGCATTGAACCAGTTGGTGCCAATTTCATTTCACCGAAATTCAGTGTTTCCAATTTAACGCCATAAAATATCGGGCCAAATAAAATTACACATTGTACTCGGGAATACACAGGTAATTTAAGTGTAGCTTACCCCGAAATAGAAACGAAATATTTTCACGTCTGTACTTAACAAAACGCAAGAACCAATTCGATAGGAAAATTTGTAAAAAAAAAAAAAAAACACGCATTTAAATTATTGAAGTGAATACGACTGCTTGAATATCATGTTGGACTTGTTGATAATTATTATGTAAAACCTCAATGGACAAGAGTTAACAATGCAATGAGACACGATTCCGTAAATATAATATTTTGCACAACTATATTTCAACACCTCAAATTTAGGGTCTCGAACATTTCGTGAAAATATCTTTGCCCCACACAGTAAAAATTTTTTTTACTTTTACAAAAAGATTTTTTTGGAAACCTGTTTCCAAAAAAGGTTTTTGTAACTCTACAAAAATATTTTGTAATATATACAAAACTTGTGTATGTACAAATTTCTTTGAATATTTACAAAAATGTCTGTAAATATGCAAACAAATTTTGTAGATGTACTGCTAATATTTGGTTCACTTTACAACAATAGTTTGTAGAGTTACAATATGATTTTTTTTTGGAAACTATTTTCCGAAAATAATTTTTGTAAAGTTACGAAATGTTTTGTGAAATTTGTCTGGTCTTCAATGTTGATTTTGTTTCAAATCGGAATATTTACTCATTATAATTTATATCACTAGTTCCTAATGGTGTTCAGAATATTTATAACCACTTTAAATGGTTTCAGACATCTCACATTTATTACATGGCGGATAATGTTCTGATGTTAGTTTACAAGATTTTTCTTGTAAATGTACGATTATTTTTACTGTGCATAGTGGTTTCAGTACCTCTGCTTCATGGTTATTGGCAGCGTGTTTTTGTGAACACTCTTAACTCTGAATTAGTGGAATTTTCACAGCTTCAATATCATACAAGGTTTTTCACATGCAATTTAGTTTTTGTTTTGTCAGTGTTCACGGATACATAAGTGGAAAATCAACACATCGGTCAACAGATTAAAGTAGAAAGTATATTATACTTTTTTATCAATACAAAGTCTGCTGTTTCATCTGTAATTTTAAAACTACAGTTTGAATCAGTAATTAAAATGTTATTTCAACATTTGTAGTACATGACTTAGTCTACGTGTAATAAACATTGTAACATTGTTCCCAAAGAATATTGTTATTAATAATTGTTTGCTTGTTAAATAATTGAGTTAAATTATGTGTCTTGGTAAGTTACACTTAAATGTACAGTAATATTTACAGTAGGCATACACAGTAATAAGGAGATACAGGAAAAATTCACGAGTTCCCTGACCTGTAGGCTAGCCTCCAAGAATATATGTGAAATCGTGCAGACAACAGTTGTATATTACTGCTCACTGACACTGTCAAATGGGTCTGTATTCAGTTACAGTTTTATTACTGACCTAGCTACTTCCAGGAAGTGTTGAGTGAGTCATCAGCCAATTGTTAACGTTGTACAAACCTATAGTTGCTGGAATTCTAGCTTGCGCCTAAAAGAAAAAACTAATTTTTCAGATCACTAGTAATAAGTATAGATGATTGTTTACCGCGGGAAATGTTGACTGTTTGCTGTGTTTCTATGCACGTTCAGCTTACCAGAAGATTATTGGCTTTCGCTTGTTCTCGGAGCTGTTACCCCATTTGACTGAGACAATAGGAACCCCGAAATCGTACTGTTTGATGCCTGTTATTGGTCGGCAGACAGCTACGTTGTGGCAGAAGTACATCACCCAATCGTAGATGTTGCAAGAAACTACCGTGTTCTTCAAGGGTATGTTGGCACAAAAATTTTTCGCGATATACCATCATCTCTAGTATTAAGTAAAGATGGTGAAATTTCGTGAATTCAATGACCTGCATGATAGAATACATTGTCCTGTACATACTCAAGCCCTGTCTGTTCGTTCATTGTCTGATGTTCTACTGATTAGTAGCTAGTGGACAAATGGTTGAGACTTTAGTATGCATAAGATATTTGATTCTAATGCGTAGGTCATTGAATTCGCGAAATTTCATTATGTATAGTAATAAGTAGTCTTGTTGTTCGGTTGCACTGGGTAGATGCATGGCCGTTTTCAGTAGAAGGCCGGAGTCTTGAATGTGGCAACGCTGTATCAGAGGCCTGCAGCCTGTCACTTCTTGGCCACCCTAGTCTCTGTAACTAGGCTAGACGCAGCTTTAGTGTCGTGTACACGTCTACACAGACTAGGGCTACCAATGAGCGACCGGCAGTAGGCCTCCGATGCAGCGTTGCCACATTCAAGACTCTGGACATCTACTAAAGACGGCCGTGGTATAAGAGACGAGTTTCGGAATGTTCAGTTTCTTTCAAAGTTAAAACGTGCTGACGGTTTTGGGATCGAATTCCGTTTTTTTTTTATTTGACGTATAGTTTATTTAACTTATGACATACATTTAAAAAGCAGTATTGCATGTAATGTAAAATTACACTTCTTTTAACATCGTGGTTACTTTTTCAATTAGTGGAGATTACTTGATCAATTTGTGAGTTTGTTACGCTGATACAATCTGTGGTTTTCCGCTTATTCCCGATGGGGCAGTTTCAACCATTTGAGTGTGTGGCAAATCGCAGGAAAAGTGTGAAAATTCACAGTTTCCACATTTAGAGTGTAGGAACCTCTCTCATTTGACTGCAAAATTAAGAACAAGGTTATTACAACAACGCGTCACGTCTGTGATTAGCGGGCAGAAACAAATGACACGTGAGAGTAAAATCATCAAATGACTGACAATGATTAGAGATTATGGCAAATCGCGAACATATTTTTGTGCCAACGTACCCTTGGAAATACTGTCGTTTCTTGTAACCACGGTCGTAGAAGAACAGGTCTGAACACTCGCCTATCTAACAATGTATTTTGCTTGACCCCCTTGTTGTTTGGCTGTAGTTCGTCAAGTTACCGAGAATGTTGTGTTTTATTGGCGCTTCAGTCAGGGTGTTCGGACTCAAACTCCGCCCACTTTATTCCGTTGTTAAATTTATAAAGTAAATTAAGATTGGTGGAGACTTTTCTTAAATTTATGAGCGTTGTAAGTATTTCATAAATTGATAAAAAAAACGTTTTGATAAATTGTGTAAGGAAGTGGGCGGAGTTGAGTCCGACCGCTCTAACTGAAGCGCCAATAAAACACAATATTCTCGGTAACTTGGCGAACTACAGCCAAACAACAAGTGGGTCAAGTTTTCAGGCGAGTGTCCAGACCTGTTCTTCTACGACCGTGCTTGTAACATACATGATTCGGTGATATACTTGTAACACAGCGTAGCTGTCTGCAGACCATTAATAGGCATCAAATATTTCAATATCGGGATTCTTATTGGCTCAGACATATAGGGCAACAGCTCCAAGTACAAGCTAAAGCCAGTAATCTTCTAGTAAACTGAACACGTGCTGAATTACAGCAAACGCTTTTTCCGTTATAAACCATCGTCTCTGACTATGATGCAGAACGTATGACGCACTGAACCAAACTTCGACGAAATTATTTACGCAAAAATGTCGTGACCCTACTTATGATAACATTTGCAGCTCTGCTTTATGGTAAGAGATTGGGTGGTTTAACTGTGACTTGTCTTCGGGATCTACTGACAAATCACAGACGTATGATGTCACAATAACCTCTATATGATTGGTGCATTCTAATAACAGACGAGTTTGTAAGTAAGGAAATGAAACAATATTGTCCAGGAATATTTTCTCCGTAATCTCGTCGCTCTTAAAATAAGAAACGTTCCGTTGTATGGTATGCGAGTCAGGTGTGTTGTGGGCCAATAGGACGGTATAGAGTGCAGGTACTAAGACAAGTGGCGCTGGCGTCCTTGTAGATGTTTATAAATATATCTATATTATACCTCATACTTTAGGCTCCCACTTACTGGTCGTGGGTTTGTGTGAGTGAGGCATGGCGCCAAGGGCAATGTTGACCGGCTCATCTGGTGCGATATGACCTCTACCGCAAGACACCGAAACAACGTGCAGTGGTATCGTAGATCACTCGCCTAACTGACGCTTTCAGCGGTGACACCGTCTTTTTATTGGTGAAAAGCTTTAAACGACGTCCATTTCACGTTCGTACAGTATCTTCACACTAATCCCGTGGGTAGTATTTACATATAACAGGTTGGAAAAGCTTTTTTTTTAGCCATTTCGAGGAACTCCGAAGTGATTCTTCTAACCGACATGATGCTTAGAACCGACTCTTTATTCTTCGTTTGGAGTGTAATTTCTTTGCGTACATAGACACATTGAGCATATGTGGAATAGTTTCTTTAAAAAAAAAATGTATTTACGAACACGCTTCAACGCAGGTAGGTGACGCCCATAAGTTTGTAGAGCATGTGCATCCCACGAGGTGATAGAGGAGGAAAACATAGAAATCTGGGAAATTAAAGTTTTTTTTTTATCTCACAGTTACGTAGGACTCATATTAATGTATGCCAGTTTAAAGTTTGCGAGCAGCGAAAAATTTCGTGACGACAAAAAATAATTGTTCTAGCAACTTAATCGTTCAATAGAAGATAGAAGAGATTTATTGCAAGCGGTCGAGCAACTAAACAAAGTCAGAAAAACAGCAGCGGGAAACGATACCGTAATTATGCTTCTCAGAATCCAAAAAAAAATTCTGTCGGGAGTTACAGAATATTACAGAGCGAAATTCGCAAATCACATTGAGACGGTTCGTGGTAAAGTGGACAATGTTATGAATCAAAGTTGTCAAGAGAAATAATTAAAATAACATTAGTCACACATTTGCGTCAAACTTTTGTATTTTGTACGGTGTAATATGCAGAAGATAGCATTTGTCTGAGAGAAAAGTGAGGTTTTTGTGGGAAAATATTTGAGTCATCCAGTTTCAAAATTCGTATTGTCCACTTTTACTAAAACTGAGCAAACGGCGAAAAACTGATTTGCGAGCCCATTTGTGACATGGTCAAAGCAGTTTTTCAGAGTGTATCTGTTATTGAATAAGGCGAGTTTTGGAAACTATCAAGTCAACTTTAGGGCACATTTAAAAGCTACACAAAACTGTTTAGAACTCATTTTTCCTTGGTGATGGACAATACGAGTTTTGGAACTGGGGTACTCATTTATAAACTTGCTAGTAATTTTTTTTGTACTGAAACTCCATGCCAATGGTATATTTCTCATAATTAGATTAAGATTAGGATAAAACTATTCAGTTTTTGAACACAGTCTACAGTTTCATAACTTTTCAATAAGTATTTATTTTTATTTTAAAGGGCTGAACTATTGCAAATGATTTTCTAGCTTCATTTCTCTAATAATACTAATTTAACGGACAAACGGACAAATAATCATTTTATAAACTCTCACTAAGGACAGTCGATTTTGGCGAAACGATTTTCGCATGATTGCCTTATGAGCACACGTATGTACAGCTCAACTTCATGGTTACAGATTTGGTATTTTAACTCTCAAATGTATTAGTGGGTTGAGTAACGGATTTTGGTCGGCGCTTACCATCTAGGTCTTTAGCGTTGGTGAGGGGTGACAATGTGAGTATGAAGCGGTGACAGAACGATAGGGGCGGGGTAAACTGGAGATCCCCGAGAAAACCCGCCGACCAACGGCATCGTCCGGAACGATTCCCACATTGGAAAATCCGGGGTCCGACCCTGAGGGAAACGAACCCGAACCCGGATCGCCTATGGCGGGATGCGAATTGCATGACTCTTAGGCCACCGTGGTCACCCAAACGTCTTGGGTTTCTACTGACAAATCACATGCGCTAGACTCATGATGTCGCAAAAACCTTATTCTGATTGGTGAATTCCAATGACGGAAGAGTTTGAACAAAGACCTGCTTCCAGTAATCATGAAGTAGAGCGGCCGATTTGCACATAAATCACTTAAACAAATTTGTGAAAAACTCGTTTTGCGACAAACTCATTGCTAAACATGTATATAAACTTCCACTAAACATTACTGCTAGAAGTACATAAATTTCGCATAAACATTCCAGGTCAGGTTGAACGCCAATTATGTATACTTCATTGTCATGTCTGTGACTTGCTGGCGGCTGTTACGAAACGCGTTTGACTACTGCAAGCCAGTAGTAAATAAGGAAATAATGCGAAGTGATATCGCTTGCTACCTGCTTGTACGGTTATAAGACAATAGATAATCGATTGTGGCTAGTGGGTGTATAGGACTGACAAGTCTAGGCTGCTGTCAGATGAATCCGCAAAATTGACGTACCTCTAATTATTGCGTGATTTTTAATACCTTATGTGCTCGTTACTTTTTTTATTGCTATTGAACATTGCGTATATGATTACATAGTTCAGAATAAAATTAAAACTATTGCATACATTTTGAATATGCGGTAAAATCCTCAGGACTCGTGAGTAGAGTGAGTTCCCTTATATCGCAAAAAGAATTTTGCCGCAGTTCGATACAATACCTTCGAGCACATCTGCAGTTTAGCTTCATGGTTATTGGTAGCGTGTCTGCGTGAAGAGCCGTATCTCATTTGACTGAGCCAATTACAATAACGTTCCTGCAACACCACACGTCTGTGATTTGCCGGTAGAATCCTTAGGCTCGTGAGAGTTAAAATATCCAATCACTGACAACGAAGAACAACTGTAGATGTGCGCGTAAGGCACCGAGACAAAGTAGGGCAAAATTATTTTCGCGGTAAACATAGGGGTTCCTACTCGTGAGAGCTAAAAACACCAGTGGTGAAGAGCGGCCGTGTTCCAAGGCGAGCGGTATATGATCCGACAATACAAATTGAACATATGTTAGTTGAGTTGCAGCGACCAAGGTGTGTAACTGGAGAATGTGTTCTTCACTTCTTACATTCTACTGGCTGAACAGTATCCTAACCCCTGCCAGTCAAAACGGTTCCACGGGCAACCAAGAGTAATGTATAGAGACACTGGAAAATTGCGAAAATGTTTAAAATATTCTCCAATAAACTATAGTATATTAACTGTGACACGTGTGAACAGTTTTGGGACACTTCACACACACTGTGTAGTTCTAACTGGGCCTGTTGTACAGAGAAAAATGCACCAAATAAACGACAGCCTATGTTGATACGAAACATTCAGTGTTATATACATCACGTTTGAGCATAGCAAACAGTCAACTATACACGCGATTTTCCAGTGTCTCTAGTTATGTATAGATAGGGACCCCTAAAAGAATTTTGCCTCGCTTTGTTTCGGTGCCTTACGTGCACATCTTCAGTTCTGCTTCGTGGTCAGTGATTGGATATTTTAACTGTCACGAGCCTTGGCATTCTACCAGCAAATCACAGACTGCGGTGTTGCAGGAACGTTATTGTAATCGGTTCAGTCAAATGAGATTCGGCTCTTCACATAGACACGTTGCCAATAATCATGAAGCAAAATCGCAGATGTGCGCGTAAGGCACTGAAACAAAGTGGGGTAAAATATTTTTCACGAAAAACAGGGGGCCCTGTGTATAGTCACTTCTAATCACAGGTTGTCCTAGTACTCTTCTTACTTGGCCGCTGACAAACACGTCCAATCACTAGAGGCACGAACAGTGGTGAAGCGTGGACGTTTTCCAAGGCATGCAGCATGAGATCCGACTATACACTTTAAACAGATGATAGTTGTGTTGATGAGACCTGGGTGTATTACTGGAAAACTAGTTCCTCGCCTCTTACATACTACTGGCTGAGGAGTGTACTTGCCTTTACAAGTCAAATGGTTACACAAGCAACTGAGAATTCTGTATAGTCTCTGCTAATCATCGCTTGCCCTAAAACACTTCACACTTCGCCACTGGGCACGATTATTTCGCGTTTTCATCTGGTAGCAGCTTAGACTTCCAGTCCTATACATACACCGACTACAGTCGAATATTGATTGGCTTCTAATCGTACACGCAGGTACCACGTGTGTTCGCAACGATTTATTTCCTTATTTATTACTGGTTTGCAGTCGTCAAATGGTATCAGAACAACTGTCGTCGATTACAGTGACAACAGTGAAGTATACATCATTGACTTCCAACCTGACCTAGAATCAGTACGCGAAATACTCGTGCCTCTACCAATCACAGAGGAGGATGCACAGCTTCAGTTACACACAATATACCAAAACAACTTGTTGCAAAAATATTTTCACGAAAATATGGGTCTTTATCATGGTCGTCTTGAGTAGAATACCGGAGTCTTGAATGTGGCAACACTGCATCGGGGGCCTGCTGCTTGTCACTTCTTGGCCACCCTAGTCCCTGCAACGTGTATAGATGCAGCTTTAGTGGCATGTAGACGTCTACACTGACTGGTGCAGCCAATGAGCGACCGGCAGCAGGCCTCCGATGCAGCGATGCTACATTCAAGACTGTGGCCTTCTACAAAAGACGGCCATGGCTTTATTTTTCGGGATTCTGCCACCAAATCACAGGCCTGTGGTGTCTCGGAAACGTAATTCTGATCTGGACAGTCAAAAAAAAGAAAGACCGCTCAGCAAAACGACATACTAGATCAAACCTGTGCAGTAGAACAGCAGAAGTGCAAGCTTATCAACTAAAGAAGCTGGTACACAATTCTTTTCGCGAGATTCACATCCTTTGATATATATTTTGACACAGTCTTTTCCTGCTCTGACTTGACTCGTGCTTTACAGGCTGCGTTAATGACTCACACTACTATTTAACACATGAGTTGGGACCGTGACTTATCTTGGTATAATATGGGTCCCAATTTCATTGGCTGATTGCTAATTCTGGGACTGTACTACTGAACTTGTATGGTTTGTCTGTGAACAGACACGCTGTAGCACACAAAAATCGACCAATCATGAGATGCGCAGGACGCAACGCTGATTCGGAAAATACACAGGGAATAATGTTTGCTACAGTTAACGAAACATAGGTTTGTGTAAGGCGAAACAAGCACGTATTTTATCAAACAAAAGTTTTAGTGGATGGAAAACACGTGAAACGCGTAAAAATTGGTACACTGGTCTAACAAATCTACGTCTACTGGGATTAAATCCTCGCTATGAGGAAACAAAATTAGCCAGACAACAATATGCTTCGTTAATTCAAAATTTTCATGGTTCTTTCTCCACATACGAATGTATATTTGGTTGACTCTACCAAACATTTTTGTCATTATAGGCTGGCAGGAAAGATTTTGTGATTTTCAACCGTACCTAGACTTGTGCTGGAAATAAAGTAGGCAAACATATAGAAATAGATTAAATATAGGAAAAAACGTGTTCGCTTTAGCTTGAACAGCGTGTGGGAGTCGGGGAAACGTTTGGGCCGCGAGTGGGCAAAGAGCAGTTTGCGCCCCATTCAGCTGCCGGCGCTCGCTTTTCGCTTGGCAATTAAGCAGGGCGCGCCTTGGTTTTAGGGTAGCAGGGGTGGTTTGAAGAGGTGGAGGGGTTTGTGGAAGAAGACGAGGAAGTTTGCGTTAGTTAGCACAGGTAGCAATACTTGTAAGGCAGCCGGGACCCAAGCAAACTGCGTAGGGACCGCAGTGACCAAACTTGGCAAGTTCGTTCACCTCCCCTCGACGAAAACTCTACTGCGACGGTTTAAACTCGTGGCTGGTAAGAGAAAGATACTCACCGCCGGAGACACTATCCCCTCCTTAATTTCTCCCTGGTTCCCGGGTAGTAAAGTTCTCCCGGTTGAATATGTGAAACTTTCGTTCGGTCTACAAATCTCACACACCTTTTCTACAATAATTTCGCCTCCCAGAAGTACGCTTAGCTAACGTGCATGCTCAACAGGCCACTAGGCTTGAAGACGTATATAAAACAACAAAGCCCTGGAAGCATCCTGAGAGAAGTGAGTTCCTCAATGTCCATCTTTAGTAGAAGGCCGGATTCTAAAATGTGGCAAAGATGCACAGTGAGAACAGAATATTTAGGGATACAGAACTGAAATAACCCGCAGAACGGCAAACACCAGCAAAATGTCTTCCTGGCCAGCAACATGGCGGAAACGCCTACACATTAAAAAAATTAGGTTTTTTGGAAACCAGTTTACAAAAAGGTTTTTGGTAACGCAACAAAATCTTTTTGTAAAATTAACAAGAAAACTTGTATTTTTACAAACTTTTGTATATTTATAATAATTTTTTTAAAAATACAAACAAATTTTATATATTTACCGCTTATTTGTTTAAGTTTACAACACTTTTGTGTAGTGTTACAGAAAAAAATTTTGGAAACTAGTTTCCAAAAAATTTTTTTTGTAAAATTACCACTCGTTTTGTAAAATTTGTCAGGTCTCCTAGGTTTATTTGGTTTCAAATCGAAACATTTGCTCATTAACGTTTATTTCACTAGTTCGCAAAGGTGTTAACGATATTTGTAACCACTTTAAATGGTTTCTGACAACTTACTTTCATTACCTGACTTATTAGGTTCTGATATTAGTTTACAAGATTTTCCTTGTAAATGTACAATTTTTTTTTTTACTGTGTACCGCCAATCAGCGTGAGGCGGCTGCACTTCTAGCCGGCTGTCTGACCAATAGGAAACCAACTGTAACACGCAGGAGTCAAAAGACACGAGGCTGGTATCAACAGCCTCGGGCAGCCGTTAAGCGGCAAAGTTCGGCCGTATCAAACGAGTCATCACGTCACTTCACGTCTATACTAATAGATAGTCTGTGGCAGGAGCCTACTGCTGGTAACTAAGTGGCTGTCCTAGCTTTAGTAGAGTGTTTAGGTGCAGCTTAAGGGGTATTGATCCCTACCACCTTGGATTTATCTGTTTCTTCTCGATAACTTCTGTTCCAGCAGATGTATCAAAATTTTTGTCACGACAAGGCATGGATACAAACTTAATCGATTTTCTGTAATTGCTATAACTATAATATATTCATTATTTTGCAACGGGACTCAGCTGAAAAGGAAAATTTCTTTATTTACGGGAGCGGCTACAGAGGCCATAACATTAACAGAAACAATGCCATGTGGATTCCAAAAAGTGATTGAAACAATAAACTATGTCTTGTCAGCGTGGAAAAAGTAAAACAACGTGTCTATTCCCTGATTTATAAGAAAAACCGTAAAACCGATCTGACAGGGATCAATCCCGCTTAAGTGGCATGTACACATTTACACAGACTATATAGTAATATAGACGTGAAATGATGTGGCGGCTCGTTATGTTACGTGCGAACTTTGCCGCTTATTGGCTGCCTAGGAATGTTGATATCAGCCCCGCGTATATTTGGCTCCTGCATGTCACAGCATGTTTACTTTTGCCCTGGCTGCCGGATAGCAGTGCAGCCGCTTTAAAAGTGTGTGGTAGATAAATAACCAGTATGGATAAAATACTCAATGACAATCCTAGATAATGGTATTTGCCAACTTTGTGAGTAAATATTTATCCAAAATTACTCATTCATTATGCGTGATCTCTTGCGCCGCAGTTAAATGCACGAGGTTCCGGCGCCAGATATTGTGCCTCAGAAGTTCGTAACACTGGAAACAATTCTGTTTAAAACGTTGGGCTAAACCTATTGTCTAGGATTGCTATTGTTCACTTTTCGCAAATTGGTTTCAAGAAACCTACAGTTATAGATTAATGTTTTTAGCGTTGGATTATGTACCATGCCATCTTACGTGGAATGGTGCGCCAAAGTTATGAATTTTCACAATTGTCGACATAACTTTTTCCGCTCGATTATCATCGAAAATGATGGCACGACAATCCGTATATTACACTTTTGTGTACCTTCTTATTTCATTACGTAGTCACAGACTTTCTTATTTTGGTAGCACTAATAGCAGATAGGAAAAAACATCTCTTTTTCTTTTCTGTCATCACTGCTCCAAAAACAAGACACTTTCTGACTATGCAGTAATGTAATAAGTTCTACAAAAGTATAATTTCCGGTTTGTCGAACCTTGATTTTCTATAATAAGCGAGCGGAAATAGCGATGTCGAAAAATTGTGAAAGTTCATTGCTTTGGCTCACCATCCTCCTTAACGTTTGTTGGCGGCAGACGTTTTCGCCATGTCGCTGGCCAGAGAAGCCATTTGCTGGCGTGTGTGACTGATTTAGCCATCCTAAAGGCTATTTCACTTCTGTATTCCTAAATATTCTGTGTCTGTGATTAGCGGACAGAACACCAAGATTCTGAGATCAGAAAACATCCAATGACTGACCACAAAGCAGAACTGTATCAGGTGTGCACGTAAGGCACTGAATCAAAAGTGGTGCAAAAAATTTTCGCACAAATCGGAGGTCTTTAAGCATGTTTATAACAATATATCTGAATTTGTTACACGCAAGCGGATTTTTTGGAATACTGTGCATTCTATGAATCTCACAAAACACGGAATGCTATGCTTAGCATGCAATACGTGTTACAAATTTTCTCAAGTAATGTGAAGCTTGAACTTGAAATGAACTCTATTAGAGTATATTGAGTACATCAAACATATTCGAAAAATCTGTCAGTTCCAACTTTCTTCACTACTAGTTATTTTCCTATTGCATGTGTCATCAACAGTTAGGAAAATGTTGCGGGTTTGCTAACCAGTTGACAAGCCTTCCAGATTATAGGCTATGTTTACTGCAGAACATAACAGCTGTTCATTGGCTGCTTACAGTAGGTCTGCCTTTAGCTGCTTCTTTGATACTGGCTACGCGCCTTGTAAGATGTGCCAAATTAGTCAAAGGCCAATTGCTAGAGCCCGGTAAAAATCGTGGGTTTACTCACATGTAGGCTAGCCTGCAAGAATATATGTTAACTGAAGCAGACAACAGATGCTCATTAGCTGCTTGTTGTTAAAGTGATACATATATATATGTCTGTGTTAGTTACATATATTGGCTCAGAGACTTCCAGGAGGTGTCAAACAAGTCGAAGGCCAGTTGCAAAAGTGACACAAACATACAGTTGATGGAATTCTATCTTGTGCCCAAATAAAAACGAGAATTTTTCAGGTCCCTATCAATAGCTAGGGCTAGAGTCACGATTTTGTCGCGAAAAGAATTTTGCAACATTTTGTTTCAGTGTCTCGCGTGCACCTCGGCAGCTCTGCCTCACGGCTATTGGCAGCGTGTCTTTGATCAGACACGTCCCTCATTTGACTGCACCAATAACAATGAGGCTATTGTGACGCAATACGCCTGTGATTTGTTAGTTGGACCTCTAGACGTGTGACAGTTGAAACGTCCAATCACTGGCCATGAAACAGAGTTGCGGATGTGAACATAAGGCATGGAAACCAAATGGTGCAAAAATCTTTTCGCCATAAAATCGTGGCTCTAGCTAGGGCACGTAATTTTCACGAAAATATTTTTGCGCCTTTTTTCTTTCAATACCTTAAGAGGGCGTGGTACATAATTTAACTCTAAAAGCATTAATCAATTGTAGGTTTCTTGAAGCCAATTTGCGAAAATTAAACAATTGCAATCCAAGACAATAGTTTTAGCCAACGTTTCAAACAAAATTGTTTCCAATGTTACGTACTTCTGAGGTACAATCTCTGACCCGGAACTTCGTGCATTTAACTGCGGCGCGAGAGATCACACGTAACGAATTAGTAATCCTGGATAAATATTTACTCATAAAGTTTATAAATACCAATATCTACGATTGTCATTGAGTATTTTATCCATATTGCCTTCGAAAAAAAGCGTAGAAATCAATTGATGTTTTCAGTGATTATTTATCTACCACGCACTCTTTATGGTTAGGACAGAAAATTTTCTCGAGTTCAAAGACCTACACTATACGCAATGCTCGACTATTTGTCCATTAGCTGCTACTCACTGTATCAGCAGACAATAGGATGGTGTTATGCATAAACCAGCTATGAGCCAAATATTAGTTGTAAATAAAAACGTGTTTAAAAATTCTTAGCTTTGAGCAGTTCTTACGAGATGCAGGCCTATTTTAGTCTTATAAAGAAAATCTTTTGAAAACGCTACAGGACCAGAATACATTAAGACAGTTTTAAAACGGAAAATGTTTTCGTCTGTATTACGCAATACAGTCGATTGGCGCATAGCTGGTTAATGCATAACGTCGTTCCAGTCGTGGCGTAAATGTGCATAGGACAGGTTGATTCCAACATGCTGGCACCGAGCGAGTTAGGGTAACACGCTGGACTCCCATTGGGGAGGACCCGGGGGATTCCCCCGACTCCGGTCATTCTGATTTCGGTTTCTCATGATTTCCCGAAATTACTCCAAGCGAATAGATAGTTCCTTAACAAAGGCCACGATAAACTCCTCTCCCAGCTCCCTTCATAGTACCAAGTAGTGTTTAACTGTTTCTAATGACCTCACTGTCAACGTGACATAAAAACTATCCAACGTGTTTGTTAATGCCCTTCCAACATTTTTCATCCCCTACAAGTTAGGCATTGAAAGAAAATAGGTGCGATAGAAACTTTTATGCCATTACTTCTATTATTAATTCTCACTAGTTCATTTTTTTAAACTTTTGTCATTTAGTTAACTATTTGAAATTGTTTTGTCATTTAGTTGTAAGTTTTTTCCTATATGTTTTTTTGTGTTAATTCTGCTATATAAATTACACTATTGAATGTAAACCGGCCAATGGCTGAACTGTACGTGGGTGAACAAAAAATAAATGAAATAAAATTATTCAAGTCATTGAAGTCTAGCTTACCACCAAACAATAACGTCAATTACGCAGGCTATTTATAACATTTATGCTGATATGAAATCACACTGCCACAGAAAATCCTTCATCGTTCATCACAACACTGACTCGTGAAAGGATTTGCGTCAAGGGGGTTCTCAAAACGTGTGGCGGATAAAAAAATCCCTAAAAAAACGTCGTTTTAAAAATACGCGTTTTTTTTTTTTTAAATTCAGTAAGTTAAAACTACAGAACAACAATACTGGATAACGATGTTAGCCAACTTTATAAGCAAACATTCACCCTGATAGATGAATATTTTAAGAGAAATGTGTTTCTCCGCAATTTAATGCCCCAAATTTCAAACGTTAGAAATTGTTCTTCAAAAATATGTTACTCGAGAGAAATTTGTGCTCAGAAAGTTGGTCTAGTTTTTTTTTTCTTGAAGATTGACTCCCTGAAACTCACAATTTCCAACGCTGATGCTTTTAGCACTGAAGGGCCTACTATGCTCTCTTATACCTCTGCCGGGCTCGAGTGAGGGCGTCTCTTCTGTAACGCAGTTGTGTTAACGTAACACGTCGTGGCAGCTTTAAGACCTGTCCGTTATAACTTCCCTACCACCTCTCAGGTGCCGTCATTCAACTTACCCGTCAACCCTCTGCCTCTGAGGTTCAAAGTCGCCTCGATTGCCAGGGTATTTCTCTCCCCCTCTCTTTCATCTCTATCTCTCTCGCTGTCTTCTCTACGAGCTGTCATTTCTGTCCTCCGTTACCCAGGCAAGCAAGTTAGCCCCGCTAAGGTTAGTTCTACAACAGGCTAGAAAGAAAATGGATTTTCTTATGGGAGACTTTACACGGGGAATTATTCTGCTATTAGTCGTGCTGCAATCGCTGAAGTTCCTAATAAAATTTGAAACCGTAGTAAAATTACATTTAACTAGGCATGGTAAAGTTAAGACATTTATTTTAAATTTAAATTAAAAATAAACCAATTTTGGCTTTTAAATTATCAACTTCATGTAACATAAAACTGACGAAAACTCTGTGATTAGGCAGTTTGAACGCATTGCCGATACCAGCGCTCAAGCGGAAGAAATTTTCTCTGTGACAAACTTTTGACATTGATGTTTCCAACCTATAGTCGAATTAATAATCTTAGCCGAGGGCACATTCGTCCTGTGCAACACTGACTTAAAAGCCCGTATCTCTTATTAATATGAATTTTTCTCATTTCCTTCCTAATTAGAATTTTGGCAAGATATAATTGAAAATATTTCAATAGGGACGTTGCGAATTGCTTTGCTTTTCATTATGTGCACTGTATTCAAAAGAGTAAAGCATAAATATGAAATAAACAAATAAATTTAAATTTTGAGATAAAAATTCGTTCTCACCAGCTAATAAATTGTAAGTAACTTGAAGTACCGATGACATCCAGTAATACGCACTTAATAGTAAACAGTAATGTTTCTATAAAGAAATATTGCCGGTGATGTGTCACATCCTTCATTTATTATATGAAAACTAATATTATTAACAAAAATGTGGTGCAGCCTATTAAGAGTGCGTGGTATATAATTAAGCCCTAAAACCATAAATTTAGAACTGTAGGTTCCTCAAAGTTAATTTGAAAAAATCAAAAAACACCAATCCTAGACAATAGTTGTTGCCAACTTTCTGAGCTAAAATTTGTCTCGGTTAACGTATATCTGAAAAACAATCTCGTAATCTCGTACATTAAAACATCGCTTTTCAATTTTGCTAGGGTTTCAAAAATATTTTTAAACGCACATATATATATATATATATATATATATATATATATATATATATATATATATATATATATATATATATATAT
>PNEQ01070988.1:0-28777 GCA_003012365.1 Medauroidea extradentata
AATATATTTCCAAGGTATGTGGTGTTTGTTTTACAAGTAGTTGATTATATATTGAATGTACATAAATTTTTATAATTAAGGAAACGGGTTTTTTTAATTAACGTGGGTGTTTGACGAGAATAACTATTACGATTTAAATACTTTTTTCGTGTACAAAGTAAAGATAGAATAAAAATAGTAATGTATGAATCTGAAGTAACGGTTCTGGTATAGAAGAAGGCCAATGATACGAGATTGGATGATGGTATTTGGATGGCTGCGAGATGTCGTGTATATGTTAACTGCTCGCTAAGCAGAGACAATGTCATACGCGCGTATATGTACTGTAGAAGAGTGTAATGATCAGTTCGGACAGGCTCTAACAGGACTGTTGGATAGTGAAGGTAGAGTTGTGAGGGGGTATTCGATGGTAGGTGCGAGGGTGTAGGGTGGTGTGATTAGCATAAGTAGTATGAATATGGAATTGCACGTCAGTTTCTTCGATGGGGTGGTGTACACCATGTTTTAAAATAGTCGAAGAGTCTTGCATATGTAACTGTCCTGATAAATATGTTGTTTTCAAAACGAATGATTGATTTTATCGGAAATTGAAGGAAGTGTAGCTAATTTGGTAGGAGTGTGAGTGTAGACGATGAAGTTCTGTAGGAAATAAAATCTTTGTAGGTATAATAAAAATATTTATCAAAAAGTTTTTTAATAATTGATTTTATTGGGAATTGATCGGATATAGCTAAGAAATAAGTAATGTTTAAGTTCATTAATGGTATTCAAATAAAGTTTTTGAAATTATAGTTACAATATTAAAAAACGGATAATTTTAAAATTTATGATCAATACGTTGTCGCAATCGATGGTTGTTACTACTTACGGTCATCTAGCTGCTATGTGAAGACACTGGTGACATGCTGTGTAGTGAGAATTATAAAGGAAATTATGTTTAGTCGATGTGTAAGAAAGGAGTAGTAAAGTTGGGAGAGGGGGTGGAAATTCATCACGTGACTAACAGCCAATTAAAATAAAGTACCGGATAGGGGAAGGGGAGGGGGTATTAGTTAATATATACATGTAAAAAGTGGTGGGGGGCGTCAGTGTGTCGATGGAGCTCGTCCGGGTAAGACGTGCCGGTAGTTGATATAATTAAATAATTTTTATATAAAAAGTTTTTTATTAAATAGTTTTTTTATTAAAAAAGTTTTTACTAAAAAAATTTTATTAAAAAGTTTTTTTATAAAAAATTATATTTATTAAATATGTGCGGGGTTATAATGGTATACGAAATCGAAACTTTTTTGGAAGAAACACTAAGATGGCGGCCGGAAACAATATGGTGACCGGAAACAAGATGGAGGTAATATTTTTTCGGGATTTTTTGAAATTTTTAAATTTTTTTGGAAATTTTGAATTTTTAAAATTATTTTTTTAAATTTTCGAAATTTTGGAAAATTTGCATAATTTGACACTCAAGGTCAAGGTTAAAGGTGAAGGTCAAGGTTAAAGGTCATGGTCATCCAACATGGCGGCCGGGGCCGTGACGTCACAACATGGCGGGTGGTGCCACACTCGGGCGGGTGCCACACACCGGCTCCATGTCCCAGAAGGAACTAAATCTATCTACTCACAAGCACGAAAATATTTAGCTCTGAAATGTAACTAATTGTATTTCTACCCCGAAGATGATCATATTTCCAAGTTTATCTCGTTTGGGGCGACAAAAACTAAAACTCGAATTATTTACTTCTTGAAAGCAAAGCAGACACTAATGAATTTCTTCATATTTCTAAAACAGATTGGAATAAACAACTTGAGAACTGCACTTAAGTTTCTGGGATCAAAGAAAGAAAAACAATTAGTCCACTATGTACACAACACTGCAGAGACTGCAAACACGAGTTAGTCGTGAATATACGTTTAAATTATTTAGTTTCATTACGTTACGTGTACGCCAGTAGCGTTTGTTGTTCAGGCACGTCTCTATTTTATCTGTAACAATGAGAATAAAGGTTACTGTAAACCACGGTCGTAGAAGAACAGGTCTGGACACTCGCCTATCTACCAATGTATTTTCTTGACCCCCTTGTTGTTTGGCTGTAGTTCGCCAAGTTACCGAGAATGTCGTACTTTTTGGCGCTGTTTTCCGGGCGGTCGGACTCAAACTCCGTCCACTTTTTTCCTATTGTTAAATTTATAAAGTAAATAAAGATTGCTGGAGCCTTTTCTTAAATTTATGAACGAAGAAAGTTTTTCATAAATTGATAAAAATACGTTTTGATAAATGGTTTATCTTAGCGGAAAGGAAGTGGGCGGAGTTTAGTCTGCCCGCCCTAACATCAGCGCCAATAAAACACAATAGCGTCGGTAACTTGGTGAACTACAGCCAAACAACAAGGGGGTCAAATATCCAGGCGAGTGTCCATACCTGTTCTTCTATGGCCGTGATTGTGAGATGCGTCTGTGACTTACAAGTAGAAATCCAAGACAATTGGGAGTTGAAACACTTAAACACTGGCCATAAAGCAGAGCTGCACACAAGGCAATGCAACCAAATGTTGCAAATATTTTTTTAATGACAAACTCGTGTTTCAAACAACTCCAGTCCTACAACATCACACCACCCTATTATTACACACCACATTTAATTTGCCAGTCGTGCTCTACAGCGTTCATTATTAGTCGTATTTCAGCCAATGGTGGGCCGAGGTAAGCGATTGCCAGTTGGATTTCTTCGTAATACGATTTGGAAGGAATCAGGTTCATTTCATTAGTAAACTATACGTACATTTTTATTTGATAAAATACATATATAGCTTGGGTTTACGACAAAAGTTAAATATTAATCATACTTATACATGCAATGACATTATATCGTTACGAGTTTCTACATCAGGGACGAAGTATTTATTTCGGACATGATCTGAATAGGTATTTTTTTCATTATAGAATTATAGCTTTTTCGTAACGTCGTTCGCAAGGGTTTTTAGTTTAGTACCTCTTGGAGTCGTTCAAAATTCCGGATTAAAGACTTCAAATAATGTTAAGTAATTCGTATATAGCTATGTACTGTACATATGAATGTGCGTGTATGTATAATAGGTATATATTTCCAAATCCTGAAATTTCCAAATAAAAGTAAATTAATTGAAACAATAATTAACTGAGACTTTAAAAAGTATATATTTGGTACCCTAATTTTCGTATAAGTTACAATATTAAAATTGAAACAAAAAATATATTTAAAGTTATTAGTAATGTCTTTTGTTGTTAATTTTCTAAAAATTAAAAAATTCTGAATCCAAAACTTTTTGACGAATATTAATGATGCAAAATTATATTTAACCTCACTAACGACCGTTTTAAAAACTTTTCGAAAAATTTAATTCTTTCACTAAATTTTGGGGAAACCGGTTCGGCCACTCTGCCCCTTTTTGTCCTCCGTCACCCAGTCAATTAATAGAGATTTCGATATTGTCAAAAACCTTCAATGATATTACCCACAACTCACCAATGTTTCTTAACAATTGGATGAATGGTACAGGAACCCATACTTTACAAACATACAGATAATAATTTTTGTGCATATAAATGTTTTACCGTAAAGCTCATAAACTTTTTCAACGTTAGAGAGGATTTTTTTATTGGAGACGCCATGGCCCGGTTCGGCGTAGCTGATCTCCGTCCCCTCTGGAAGTGGTTGTAACAAATGAGAGCTGGTTATTCCCTTGTTCGCCATTATCTGTTGTTTCCGTGGAGGTAGGTAGCCAGCGGGGTTGTTCTCGCAGGGTTGTTACCGCCCGTCCACCCCCTTCCCTCCTGGAGCAGGTAATAAGCCCTGGGATAATGAGGCTGTGCAGTGTCGCCCTCCCTCCATACACTTCCCTCACACGCTACTGGTATATAGATGATGACTCGGCATTCACGTTCTATGCTATCACCAGGCTGTTATGGACAGTGCTACTCCCCCACACCATTGTCAAGCGAGGAACCACACATTTAAATACAATAGTGAATGTTTGTTTGTTTATAGTCTATGCGTACCTATAACATTCATCCGATTGTGATGAAGATTTGGTGAGTTGCGCATTTGCTCATCTACGTTTCTGCCATATATATATATATATATATATATATATATATATATATATATATATATATATATATATATATACACACACACACACACACACACACACACACTTAGCGGTTGGAAAGTAAAGTGTACAGGGGCAGAATGGATATACAAAATATTTAATGAGTACTGTAACACATGCAAGAACAATTAGTAGGGAGCAAATGTTTCATAAAATACTTCTCAATTCATAAAGTTTGAGCTTGACGTCTTAAAACTCTTTAATTAAATTTAATTTTCTCTGCATCTGAAGAAAAAACTCATACTAATATAGTTTCATTTTATAACCAAAATTTTATGAATAGCATTCAGGTCCTTTACTACCTCGTCTACAATCAATATAATATATGGAAAGCACAATCATGTATACTGCAGCAATTACTTCGATTACTTGCCAAGCACGTTATGTATCTAACTAATTAGGGAACTTTAAACTTAGCATTCCACTGACTGAGAGTGGGCCAATAATAAACGTCACTCAGTACAGTGAGCATTTAGATGTAATGTAGACCAATAAGATGTGTGATGAGTGGAGATACAGGATACTATCGTGATAATGTTGTCACTGAAGTGTAATACACAGGAAACGTACTTCTAGCATGTCTTGACTTCTAGAATAAGAGTGCAGACATCAAAGTGTTAACATGAATGTTATTATAGACTGAAAAATGTTTATGGCTGTACGTCACTACGAGCAAACGTTGCTGAGTCACAGGAAAACGCACAATAAAATAAATAAAAAAGTTTAAACAGTTGCACAATCATCTATATTTGAAGGCCATGTCCTTCTAACAGAGGCAGCGATGGCTATATTCTTCTTCAAACAGAGACCAGTATAGCTGTGTCCTTATAACAGACACTGCTATTGCAGTGTCCTTCTAACAAAGGCGTGTCCTTAAAACAGAGCCCAGTATAGCTATGTCCTTCTAACAGAGATGGATATGGGCGTGTCTTTCTAACAGACCAGTATAGCTGTGTCCTTCTAACATATACTGCTATGGCCGTGTCCTTCTAACAGAGACAAGTATAGACGTGTCCTAACAGAGACCGTTGTGGCAGTGTCCTTCTAACACAGACCAGTATGGCTAATGCCTTCTAACAGAGACGGCTATGGACATGTCCTCCTAACAGACCAGTACAGCTGTGTCTTTCTATCACACAGTGCTATGGCCGTGTCCTTCTAACAGAGACCAGAATGGCACTGTCTTTCTAACTGAGACTGCTAAGACAGTGTCCTTCTAATAGAGACCCCTGTGGCCGTGTCCTTCTAACAGAGATTGCGATGGCTATGTTCTTCTAACAAGAATCAGTATAGCTGTGTCGTTCTAACTGAGACCACTATGAATATGTCATTCTAACAGAGACAGCTATGGGCGTGTCCTTCTATCAGATATATAAACATGACACAAATGCCAAAACAGAGCAGGCATTGATAGTACAAACACCAAATCCAGATGTGTGGGAAATGGCCATAACTCTTGAAAAGTGCATCGACGGCAACATAAACAAACAAAAGTTGCAATATATGTTGAAACTGAAGACTTAACGAAGATAAATTATCAGGATTATTCCGAACACATGAAAAAATATGAAATCAAATAAAATATCATATATGAAACAATTGGTTGACAGCAAAATTACGCAATATTGTTACCTCTATTCCCATACATTAATTCAGCAATACTGAAGCAAAATCAACCGAAATCGACATAGCTGTTTTTATATAACGAATAAACTTTTTTCTATCAAACTGTATTGATGAATACTGACTGCACAGTTTAATATACACGCGCATACATCAATTAACGTGTCCAGAGAGTTTAGTTATTCCTGGCGTCAGCCGTTACGCGCGGAAAGATACGAAATGTCTGAAAATATTACTTTAGTAGGGCTCTTTTGGGTGCTCAATTTATCCCGAATCGCCTGTACATGTATCTATCCTCAGCCTACACTGTTTGGCTGAATTACATTGTTCAATAACCACAATTTATATTAATAAGTTTAAGCGTAGTTAATAAGGAAAAAGTTACAAACTATGACATTTCATGGCATACTGTACAACCAAATACAGTATATCATGCATGGAACAGTAATAACTACAGTGTAATTAACTTCGTGTATAGTAGTCCTTACAATCCCAAAGATTGCTGATGTTCTATTCACAGCTTGTGAAACATCCTCTGCTTTGCGGGCAAAACCTTACGTTTTCCAACGGTGCTACGTTAGGACATTGCGTATAATCACGATGCCTGCCAGACACGACATCGCACGGAGCGTAACTGCTTGGCGTGGCAACTCTGTATTTACCTGCCGTCCCGCCTGCCATCAAGTTTCCACCAGCTGGTAGCTTAGTGAGGCATGCTGTCGACACCTTCACTGCTCTAGGCGAGGTTAAGTCCGTTCCTACACCGGCCCGACTATAATGTCAAGAAGTCTACTTGTTCTTCTGTGTCGTCTAGTCTTGTATCTGTGAGGTCGCATTATGATTTCCTATCTTGTATGGAACAGTGGCAGCTCTAAGGTTGTTGCCAGGGAGGGCACAAGTTGCAGAGAACTATACAGGATTGTACGCTAATTGACGCTACAGCTGGTATGTAGGTGTCACTTATTACTGACCGGTCACAACACAACACACAGCCAGTGCATATTTCACGGTCATTGGTATATGTTGGCGTGTGCACAGGAGTATACAGTTCTCGGCAACCTGTGCCACCTCTGGTATGGAACATTATCTCCATCTAATTAATTGTGTGTACTGTGTTAACTATCGTACCATGTTTTTTCATATCTATTAATTAGATTTTAACAAATTTCATAATGGTGTCTTACAACTTTCATTAAGTATATGTGTTTACTACCGTCAAACTTGTCTACTGCTTGACAAACCTAAGTGTAGCCCCGGGTAGGGGAAGTAAGAGCGCTAGTGTTTCCAGGGGGCCGATGAAATATCGCCACCTGCTATTAGCACCGACGTACCGCAACGCAAGTGCAGAGCAAGTTAAATGCTTCTTCTATGACATCACGTGAGTATATAATTCCAATGCAGAGCAACCAGACGCAACGCAGGTGCAAATATTGCGTTGCACCCATACAAGGCTATATTTAATCGCCCCCTGTACTCTCCATTCATATTGTAAGCGACCATCTGTAGTAGGTCTAATAGGCCTGTGCAATATACCTTGTAGATGCGCGGGGCAAAACGACACGACCTGGACAACAACTAACTACATACTGGTTGTCACTTTTCAGCTGACGTGACTGTACGCAATGCTTGTCGCGATGGCCAGGCTACTTGCTCGCTATTGGCTGTGAGGGTGAAGCGGGGCAAATGAGTGAAGGAGGGCGGGGTATGTCAGACAGGGGGACCGGTGTAGTTTACGTATTTTCCGAGGACACACTTAGGTTTTGTCGAGCAGTAGTTTATTTTGTTAATTTCTTAAGTTGGTAGGGAAGGTGGTCTATCGTAGGAAACGTTGACTGCTAGGCTTCGATGTAATGCATTTATTTCTTATGCTTTTCTTCCGTCACTGCGAAGATCAATACACTGGGCTAGTATTAAGTTTTGTCCGCTACGTCTAAATGTCTGATTTTTCCTGTAAACCACTACACCGTGGCTCCCAACCATTGTTCAATCATACAAGGCGCACGATACTGCGTTGATCTAAAGAATACGCCGGCACAAAATACTCTCGCTATTTTGTACAATCTGTATATATTGCGTTTTTCGGAACTATATTGCACTTCAGTGATGGCGACATGTAGTTAAATCATTCAACCACATTGCAAAACTTTTGAAAGAAGTCTATCTGACATTCATGTTGTATTTCACAGAAATGTACACTCTAGGGAATGCGCTATTATTTCACTGGATTCAGCTCGTATCAGTTACCTATGCCACGTCGACTTTAGGTTACGCTACTGTAGCAATGGAGGTTTACTATTGATTTGCCGTACCAGTCTTGTCCAACCACATATATTTACACAGTAAAATAAAATAGTACTTTTACGAAAAAAAATTTCTTTGACAACTATTTTAAAAATACGTTTACAAAAATTTTGCGAACTTTACAGGAAATATTTGGAAATGAGCACATATTTCTGTAGATTTACATTTTTGTACACTTACAGATTTGTTTAATATGTTTATCAATAAACACTTGTATTTTTATAACAATTGTTTGAAGTGCGACAATTTTTTTGGCAACCTGTATCAAAGAATTTGTTTTTAAAAGTACAAAATATTTTCTAAAATGTGACAGGCCATCGAAGGTTATTTGTTTTGCATCGGACAATCTGCTCACAAATATATATCACTTAAGTCTCCTCAGGTTAATGGAAAGTGTAGACTAATTTAATGACATGCGACGTTCTTGTGCCTAAATTGTTAAATGTTTTGACATTAGGTAACAAGCTTTATCTTGTAGAAGTACAACTTTCTTTACTGGGTACAGACAGGAAAAAGAACTAAGTGTAGTCAAGCCAGCAAGACAATATAAAAGGCAAAATCTCAGGTACTCTCTTTACAATATGTAAGTTCAGTACGAATAATATAGCGCTGTAAGTTACAAATATTTCTGGAAACGATTTTTCATTTTTACAAAAATATTTCAATTCTGTTATCATATATCAAAATACATTCACACCCTATGACATGCTGCACAACAGGAGAAACACTATCAGTATTGTTAGAGGATTGGAAGGTAGAACAAATAAAATGTGACGTCATTACCAGGGCAAACCTCATTGGTTCTACGATCCCATCAAGGTCTGATAACTTGTTATTAATAAAAAAACACGATCATATATAAAATATTTTATAAATTGTCCACTTGGCATGCCATCTAAATTGAATTTTATTTTCTTATGTTAACATTTTCTTCTTGTTACAATACATAATATGCGAAAGTAAGGTTAAATTTACATAATAAACCATATTATGTAAGTAACGGGTTTAAAAATCACTTTATAAAAAACTTATTAAAACTATGTTGTTCACAATTCAATAATTGCTACAATACAAACACGGAGATATTTGAATGTGTTGTAATGGGACTTGATAATATGAAAGTATAGATTTATGTACATACACCATTGCTTATGATTAGTTATTGAAACCAGTAAACACATTAAACATGCAACCCACTATGACAATAAGACAGTTCTTCGTAGAAGAAAAGAACTGGTGTACTTGATGAAAATACATTGATAATGAAATTTAATTATTTTTACTCATTTAATTATTATTTATTATTAAGAAACTCCGAATTGGGAGTCCAGTCAAACTACAACATAGCAGTAAGCCGTAAATTGAAAACGAAAAAAAAAGAGCGAAACATAAAATGTAGCATTATCAGATTTGAATTGTATTGTAAGTTGTCAACGGTTGTTTGTCGAATCTCACTATATTATATTGATTGTTTCCATATAATTGTTAATTTTTCATTAACGCCTGTCCGTTATGTTGTAATTTGACTGGACTTCCGACTCAGAATTTCTTGATAGTTAAAACAATTAATAAATAAAACGTATTAAAAAATATCATTATCATTATTTTTGCACCATGTACACGAGTTCTTTCTTTACGATCAGCTGCCTTGTTGTCTTCGTAGGTTGTATGTTTAATGTTTAACATGTTTTATTCTTGAGAGAAACTGGATAAAAAAAATTCAACACTAATTTTTAATGACAAATGTTTTAAAAATTAAAATTGTTGTCATGTATTTATATTGGAAAAAATTAGAATGTTTGCCATGCGACAATATTCTTCCAGAAATGTTTTGTTAATTGATGTTTATTTCAAATAGTTATTTTTTAAACTGCTTCTTTCAAGGATAATTTTAGAATTTGAATGCATAATAAAACTACTTGGCTTCAAGCTTGGAAGGCTTAAATCAAGACTGCAATGGCTGGCGATTATCACGTGTAGTACTCGTTACAGGTCTTCGCTCAGCAGACAAAGGGTGCTGTGAAAAAGGAGTGGTTTTTTTAAAGCCTGATGCAGCTTTTTTTTTTTACCGGGGGAACGTAGGGTGACAGAAATGGTTGCCCTGCTCAGTCAGCATATCTGCCCCATTCTAACCCCGGCCTAACAACCCTCTCACTTGTTCCTGCCGGACCGTGAAACTACCCCCTAGTGTAGGGGTGGGCCGGACACTCGTGTCCCGGTCGGCCGAACACTGCCCTGTTGCTAACCACCCTCCAAACACTGCATCAGCTATCGTCAGTCAAGCCGACATGGCTGATCCACTCTTGCCCCATTCGACCCTTCCACTGGCAGCGTTCAGAGTATTCCATCTACCCTACGTGTCACATAGTAGGGACACCATATTTCTCATGACGCACACTTTTATGCGGCTGAATAAAGGCCTTGCTATATTGTCAGAAGAAACAAGATTGGTCCACGCAACTGGTGACATCAGTGCCGATGTGCAGTGCAGTCTTAATTGAGTTCATTAGCAACCTTTAACTCTGCTCTACAGCGGATCAGCAGTTGATCTGTTGGGTGTACGTTGATGGCTATCGGTAAATACATCACGAAACGCGGGCCAATGAAATGCCAGCCTGATATTCGTACGTGGAAAAGCGGGCAAACATACGTGTGCGTGTGAACATGTATATATATAGACACACACACACATACTAGCTCGTTCCCGCAACTTCGTTTGCGAAGGTTTTCAATTTAATGCGATTGTATTTCTGAAACAAAAATGTTTTTAAATGTGATAATTAGGACAAAATCATGTTATGTGTAATTAATGTCAGTTTTAGAAACATTTTGTAAAGGGAAACGGTTCCACTAATTTTTTTTGGGCACCCCATTCTGCCCCTATACCCGATTTGACTCGCATCCCTCCAAAAGTTAGTTATTTTTGCTAAAAAAAACTTTGCGGACCACGTACAACAACTCACCAAATTTTTATAGTTTTTTTACTAAGTTTTTCGGGTGTCTCATTCTGCCCTTCTACTCTGTCTTTTCACCCTTTTTAGAAAAAAATATAATTCAAACACCTCACAAATGTTTATTATTTCAATACATATTTTTTTTATATCCTGTTTTGTCTTTTCACCTCGTTTGGTTTTCCCCCACCCAATTTTTTGCAGAAATTTCATAGCAGTTAAATGACTGGTGTAGCACGCATAGAAGACGTTCATTTTATGACATAATCTAGAAGTCCACCGGTGACGTTGCCAGCGTGTGTTACTCCCAACAGCGAGTATTTACTTCAATTGAAGGGCTTCTTTGTACGCCAGATTCTCGGCCATCATTGTTAGGATAACCAAGCTGAAGGTTGAGCTTACTCTGCATCTGGCTACGTAGCTATAGGTGCTATGTGAAAAACTGTCCTTAATCTATCCCTGCCAACCTTAACAGCTCTCCCGGACCTTATTTATAGTCACAAAAATACAAACCTTGAATATGAGAGAGTATTTGGATGATATAAGTGGTATACGTGGGACGATGACTCGTTTACATCTAACGTGATTATTGATGACAGTGTTCTCAATACGTACCGTCTAAAGTTAATTAAAATATATAAAATATTGTGTCACCGGGCACTATAGAAGTTGTACAACCATATGTAACGGTATAACAGAATAATGTTAACTCCATATAAATTACTTCTCTAATGCTGTACTTCGCTTTTTGGATCGTCTGCTTTGAGAGGTGTACAAAGACTACACCCCCCTTCCCACCCGTATATTTGAGAGTTATTTGTTTTTAGTTAAAACTCAGCTAAAAACGTATCATTATCTCAACTGGTTTTGTCAGATATCATGGGGTGAATGGAAACAAATTTTGCGCTTTTTAACATTTTTAAAGAGCGAACTTTGCAAAATATTTAAAACCACGTGTTAAACATTTGTGTAAGTATCAAATTGATGTGAAAACCACGATGACAGTCCATTTAGTCAAAGTGTAATCGACGATTCATTAAAAAACTCTTTTCATTCCTTCACAGCTCTTAGAGTTCGGATTTAAAACATTTCTGAAATCTGTTCACGGGCACTTACGTAATCATTGTAAAACAACAAGTAACTCTTATATCTCGACGGACTCGATATAACTCATGTCTTTTCACTTTTTCAGGGTTCGAATTTCGAACAAAACACATTATAGACAGTTAAGGCTATTGTGTGGGCGTCAAATTTAAGTGGAAACCGTGACAATAGTGCGTTAATTTTTAAATAAATAAACGATTAATTGAAGACACCTTCAATACCCTTTCATAACTTTTCACCACCTTAGGTGTCAAATTTCGAAAAATCAATACATTGAATTTAAAGTATTTTAGTAAGCATTAATCTTAAGCAAAAATCACGTTAATATCTAAAACTTCAGTGATTTCTTGAAATATTTTTTTCGGTCTTTAAGTAAACATCATTGTGAAGCAAACGATACTTCGATATCTCGACTTGTTAAATAGTTACGGAAGAATACTCGAAAATGCATTTTACGTCTTTTCACCCCCATAATTAAAGTATTTCGAAACGTCTTGAAGTCCTATGTTATACGTTTGTATACGAATATAACTGAAGTAAAAATCACGACGATTGCCTATTGTAGCTCATGGAATCGATCTGTACAGACGGTTAATAAAAAACACATTTCCTCCTTTAGTACTCTCTGGGAGCCAAATAACGAAAAATAGAAAAACACCTTTCTGGGTATACACTTCATCATAATTTTCTAGTATATGATCTTTGAAATAACTGTGCAATGGGAGTGCATGACTGGATTTATTTGCTTGGACATACTCCATTGCGAAACAAATGACTGTCAAAAGAAAACTAAAAAATTAAAAAAATAAGACAAGAAAACATAAATAAGCAGGGTATGCTTTAGTCATCAGGATATATAAACAACAGAAATTCCAAAACTGGAATCTGGTCAGATAAAACAAGGAACAAACAGAAAATAAAAGAAATAACAAAAAATTAAAAAAGATACCTAAGTTGACATTCGACACAACGATGAGACGAAACAAAAATCAGTCGCACTCGTGTTCCTGAACCCTGTGTGTCTACCTGATGACGGGAACAGATTCCAGTTCCCGAAACGTCGTTAATACTGACTGTTTGGGAAACTACTGTGTTTCATTTCGTCTCTTCATTTGTGTCGTTTGTTGTTTTTTCTGTTTGTATCCGACATCTTTGTGTTTGTTTAAGTCTCATAGTTGTGTCGTTTTGCTGTATTTCTGTTTGTGTTTTTGTTTTGTCCCATCGTGTCGAATGTCAACTTAGGTCTCTTTTTAAAATTTTTGTAATTTCTTTTATTTTCTGTTTGTTCCTTGTTTTATCTGACCGGATTCCAGTTTTGGAATTTCTGTTGTGTATGTATCCTGATGACTAAAGCACACTCTGCTTATTTATGTTTTCTTGTCTTATTTTAATTTTTTTAATTTTCTTTTGACAGTCATTTGTTTCGCAATGGAGTATGTCCTAGCAAATAAATCTAGTCATTTTCTAGTATAATACAAATCTGTATTCCGAAGGATTTGGTACATATTGGTGAGTAATCGAAAATACATTTCAGGTCATTTCCCCCCCTTAAAGGTTGAATTTCGAAAAAATCTTTACATTCGCTAATATGCGTTTTTATGACTGACCCATTGAAGTTGAAGTTACGACGGTAGGCCATGGGGTTCTAGCTAAGTAGACGAATCCTATAAAACGAATTTAACCCATTTTCACTCCTTTAAGAGACGAATTTCAAAAATCACATCTTAGCGCTTGTATACGACCTAAAGGGAACTCAGGCAAAAATGTCATATGTCTAGGTCCAGCGATTTGGGCTACAGTATAATGTATCTGTCAGTCATTTATTCATTCAGTCAGTCAGTCAGTGTTCTCTTTTATACATAGAGATAATTGTAATTGAAATTCGGTTGAGGGGGAAAACACGTGCTATATTTCTAGAATGTGTTATGATATAAACTACACTGTCAAATCAATTGAATGCGAAACGAAAAAAGAATAGTATACAAAGTGTTCGAACTGCCACCAATGTCCTTAAAGGCACGGTTCACCTCAGTTTTCAACGTATTTATTTGTTTTTATATTTGTACTATATTTTTTTCATATTTTAGACATAAATTGTGATTAAATCTTCCTCTTAGGAAACTTTTGTACCCTTCGTAGTTTTTGCGTTATGAGTCGTAAACGTCAATATTTGCACTTTACGGTTTTAAGTACGCCCCTAAAACCAACTGACACACCAAACCGAAAAAATTCACAGTGTATAACAATTTTGTAGGCTATGATTTGAAATGTATACAAACAAAAAAAATGCTGTTGTATTTAATACAATATGCAGAATTTTGAAATGAAAATTAAAAAAAAAAAAAATATTAACAACTTTTTAGAAATTTAAAAAAAATATATTTTTATATTTTTTATATATATATCAAATCGTAGCCCATAACATTGCAATATAGTGTGAATTTTTTCAGTTTGGCATGTCAGTTTGTTTTAGTGGCGTACTTAAAGCCGTAAAGTCCAAATTTTGACGTTTACGATTCTTTACGCAGAAAATATAAGAGATAAAAAGTTTACTAAGAGGAAGATTTAATCACAGTTTAATGTCTAAAAGAAAACAATTGTATGGTACAAATATAAAAATAAATAAAAACGTTGAAAACTGAGATGAACCGCGCCCTTAAAGTGGAACTGTAGTAGTCAGCAAATCATCAAAAATAATTATGGCAGGCATAAGACAAACGATTAGCACTGCAGTCGGCATCAGCTGAACATCGGCAGTCAGTATCATCCCTTTAAAACACCTCCGAATTACAAGCAGCTCGTGTCGCACTAACCTGTCTCTCATTGGCCCTTCCTACACACATAAGTAACTGAAATACTGCTCTCGTCCAACCATTCTCGCGAAATTTGAGTGTCCAATATGTTCGTATGTATAAACAGTTATAAGAACAGGCCTTCACATCACAGAAGAACACTCTTCCTTGAAGGAAATAAGATCCACTTGTTTATTATTCCATTGTCTTGCTAATATTTATGAATATCACGCCAGAACAGGAAATATTGTAACGATACAGCTTATGACACGAAGAGCAACACTGGCTCTCTCTACCTGCACTCCAGGGGGCCGACTAAATATCGCCACCTGCTATTTGCCCCGACGCAGCACAACGCAAGTGCAGAGCAAGTTAAATGCTGCTTCTATGGCATTACGTGAGTATATAATTACAATGCAACACAACCAGACGCAACGCAGGTGCAAAATTTGCGTTGCGCCCATAAAAGGCGATAGTTAATCGGCCCCCTGGGGGACACGTGCGGCTGCCTTCTCCACACGCACCAATGACTTCACGAGTTATCTGAAGACAAGCAGTGTCCTTGAAGAGCACATGTGTGGGCAATTTTCTAAGATTGTCGTAACATCTGGAAGATTCCCGGTCAGCTGTCAACGTCCCCGAGCTGTGACAATTCACTGGGCGCTGTCATGGCTAGATATAACTAGAGTCCACCGTGGCCGATCAGTAGAGTTGTTCTGGCGTTTAGTCTGTGAGTGTAACTGGCGAACTGGCACCGAAGACGATGTTGGGGAACACGACAGTCAGTAAATACACTGAACTAGTACCTTCATTTTAAAACACTCGAAAATTTTAATTTTCCGATTTAATTTTCCGGGTTTGATTTGCAAAGACTGTGAACCGATAAGGTTCACCTTTTCACACTCGACGGCAACAACATCGCTTTTATTCGTGGCGTGCCAAACTGGTGTGCAGTTTTCGTTCTACTCTTCTTCCTGTGGGAAATATTGTAGTAAAGTCTTGCACATGCTTTCAACTCTGTGTTTTACAGATGCGAGGGGTATTTTTCCAATCATAGCTGTCTAAAGAAAGCAGTTTATAGCCATTTTGAGGGGCACCAAAAATATGTTTATAATAAGCACGTTGCACTTTTTAAATTATAAGCCTAATTTAAACCATATGTTTCTTTCTTGGATAAACATACAGTATAAAAGAATAGGCGCGACACGCTACAATAGCGTTCATGCATCAGATGTATAAGTCCCTTAATTGTGCAGTCAATAGACACCAATAAATGTGGTTAGTTATTCTGTTAATGTAGAAGACACCGTAAAGAATTTCATTTTGAGAGTAATTTAAAACAGTTTTCCTTACGTTACCACTGCAAGGTCTTCTCATGTTTACTAGAAGTTAATGCAAGTTACATGTGAGTATTCCGTAAACATAATACTATATTAATACCAGTACTACGTGTCTCTGTATTATCACTTTACACCGTCCATAAACCATTTGTTCACACCACATCTGACTTATACACTGTACTGTACAATACTTACTATTGGTCAGCTTACAGCCAATGTTGAACAGAGTTTACCACGCCATAAAAAATGCATTTGTATAGGTGTTGGTTAATTTATGCTTCAGTAATCATGTTAGTTGTGATAGTAAACAATGAGGTCATGCTTATTTTAAAAAAAACTTATTAATTGACAATGTTTAAGAGTTCTTCAGTACGTTTATATCGTCGCACGAAAGTTTAATTTAGAGATCCCAACTTTCGAAACCAAGGTCTGGGCAAAGTGTTTACACCACAATACTAAACTACAGTTTTGGAAACTTGTGTTTTGCTACGAGAAATGGGTGAAAATAAACCGAGGAAACACACATATAAGATATTTTTAAAATTTTTTTTCTTTGTGAACAGTAATGGGAAAGTAGAAAAAAATTAGTTATTTTAAGACACATGTAATGCATTTTGTCGGCAAAGTCAAATACATATACTATCCTTCGATAGAACTCTGGTGCAGATCGTATCTAACTTTCATACAGCTGAAAATATTTCGTTTGCAAATAATGAAGATGAAATTATCCTGTACCATTTGTTCAAAATGTATCGTTTTACATTTTTAACTGAGCACTGTAGTACTCGCCATTCCGGAAATGCGAGTCCTGCAGTCTTCACAAGAATTACAACTTTAGCCATGCGAAACTTTAATTACAAACTCGGGTTTCCCTTAACAACGAAATTAGATTTTTGCGCTGTTTACATCTCACTCAAACATAAGTTTCTGGAACTCGTAATTCGAAAAGTGGGATTTCGGGTGACGGTATAAATGTACTGATAGTTTCATTCTTTTATGCACTAGCAAGACAAAGAAACTACTTCCTCGATATTTTGTCTTCGAACTGTTACCGAAGCTGTACATGGACATAGCCTTAATAGCGTCAAATAAATAAATATGTACAGGGTGAGTCGTTATTAGTTGCTTACTCGGCAGGAGTGAATTCCTGTGGTCAAATAAGTAGGGAAACAATGATACAACATTGGTCCTAATGTGTCATATGACAGAGTTATAAACCTTCAAAGATGAATATGGGAAATGTGTAATTGGACAATAATATCGAATTCATACGCAATTCCGCAACGAAATTTCGTATATAGGTTGCTGATGTAGGGCTAGACAACAGCAAAAAATTATGTTACAAAAAGAACATCCCTTAATTCTTAAACTGAGGGTTTACAACCCCTTTATGCTTATACATTTGTAACCCTTAACTTAAAGTGACCAGACACAACATGTAGGTGAAAAGCACGTAAACATTAGTAAAAATGTAAGCGTGCAAAAAAACTGCTAATGTGAACCGTTTCCTTAGAAATCACATATTTAGTTGAGAAGTTGTATTGTGGTGGCCTGGGAGGTAGGCAGCCAGCAACAGTGTTTTGCTTGATGTGTCAGTACACTGCAAGACTCACATTCTTATTACTCGTTTGTAGTTGGTGAAATGTATTATTAAAAAAAGTAGTTTTCGATAACTTATTGGTTATTTATTTTGAATATGAATAAACTGAGCAGATTTACAGCATATGCTCAAAATACCCAAGCACCTCCAAAATACACGAATGTGACCCTCGTAAGACAGGTGCACATACTGCAACATACCAGGATTAGCCTTTATTAGCAACATGCATCTTGAATACGTCACCAGACTTTGTCTGTATTGACCAATTCAGTTGCATTAGCAATGCGACCCCATAAAAGAAGTCGACTGTGTTAAGTCCAGTGATCTTCATGGTCACCCCACTGGCCCACCATGGCCACTCCGTCACCCAGGGTACAACAAATCCAAGTATTACCTTGCTGTGCGACTACAAGGAGACGGTATACCATCGTACTTGTATCACATGTCGACTTTTACACTCAATGGTAAATCTTCAAGTAGTTGCAGCAGGTCTTCTTCCAAGAAGTGCCGATATGCTGCTCCAGAAAAACGTGCGGGAAGGATGTGTGATCCAATTAGTATCCCATCGATCAGTCCCGCACAAAAATGCACAGAAAACCGCGATTTAAGTGAGATTCCTATGTTGCACGTGGATTGATAAGAGCCCATACCCATTCGTTGTGAATGTTGAAAACACAGGGCCTAGTAAAATATGCTTCATCGGTGAGTAGGACTTATCGTTACGAAATCTTGTACTTTCCTAATCTGGTTTTGGTACCACTCACAAAACTACAAACGAGTAGGTCGATCATAAGGAATTACCTGCAGTGGTTGGTAGTGAAATGCACGCAATTTCTCTCACCGTAAAATGTGACTTACTGTCAATTGTGATTTTCTGAGCACATTATGAATTTCTCGGGTGCTGGTACATGAATTTGCAACATTAAAGTAGGCCTACAGTACATCGTGTTCGATGTTTAATTGACGTCGGCCAACAATGCGGTAACTTGCGTGTACAGTTCCTGTTTTACGCAAACACATATAAACTGACGTGAATGAACGTGCATGTGTCAAAAATCAGCAGGAAACATTTCAACATATCGAAGACACACTGCGGATGCATTACACAGCACAACATTTTACAGTTTACAAGATGCACGTTGGCTATTCCACTCGATCATACACACTATGACTAGTCGCCTGTTATGTAAACCTCAAACGCATAGTATACGACCGATACAACTAGTCATCTCAGGAAGGAAGTGCGCGTGGCCATGAGTACAAGACAGGTTACAGGTGAGAGGATAGTCACAGAGTACAGTATAGCCTGTGTTGACGCGACACTACTGTGCTTCAGGCAGCAGCAATGAGCATTCCTCTACCACCATAAGCAATTCATATTCATTTAAATCCCAGTCCAAGTATAACGATAATGTTCAATTATAGTAATATTTTATGTGGACCTTAACATCATTGTTAACTGTCAATGACATTGGAGATAGAAACACACAACAGGACAGTTTAGGATAAAGGGGCAAGAAATCGGCAATGGCCTTTGCTACGGAATTCGTACCAGCATTCGCCTGGTGTGATTTTGTGAAATCACAGAAAACTAAAATCAATAAGGCTGTACACGGATATTATTATTTATGTTACTTATTACAACTTATAATAAACATGTAGGTAAATTCCTTCATTTCACAAAATATTGAAGTAACAACCACAAACCATTTTATAGTCGTTTTTAGGCGACAATGTCATTTGTTTACATGCGTACGTAATTGCTTTTGGTTTTGCATGTCTTGAACCAATTCAATTTCACAGGAAAATTGGCTACAGATATTTGTCCCGTGGAAACTCACGCGGGTTTGCATTGCCTACAGACGTGTTTCAAGATTTTTAACCACGGAATCATACAAGAAAGTATAGCAGTACATTATCTTTTCATTGTATTTGGTTTCCGTTTGTTAGCAGGTGTCCGCAGTTTTCCATCACGCAGTTCAGCTAATTGCGATTGTTTTAAAATTCAAGAAACTTTTTTTTTTCCTGATTTCCCTGCAGCAACTGCTGCGCACTTATCGACATACAGATATTAAGGGGAAAAAAAAACAAGGTTCCAGTTTTTTTTCACTAAACACGAGTGCATTTCTGTTTACTAGACAATGCAGTCTTCTTATTCTTCGTTTCTCTGTTAACTTCATCAAAAATACGGTTGTAAGCGTCCATCATCATGAATTACTGCGATGTCCAGAAAGTAAATAGCTTTGACTGTTTTACAACGCACCACGCCGTTTTCAGGCATTACAAGTATGTTAGATACTCTGGCTACACATAAGCTAACAGTGGGAACGAAATTTGAACAGGTATGTGGTGAATCATTAAGCGTACAGCTACTCAAGGTGTTTAATGATATGCAAACTAGTTCGCATATTTCCGGCATGACTAGTTGTCTCGATCGAGTAGCTGTCACTGAAAAGTGATAAAACAGTAACCAAAGCAATCCTTGCACCTGGATGCAGTAACTTCTAAACCGTATACTCGTTAAATATGAACTCAATGATGTTCCATTTTCCATATACAAGTACTGCAATACCCGACAATTTTACCGGCTGCCTACCTCTCAGGCCACGACAATACCACTTCCCAACTTAAAATGTGATTTCTGAGGAAACTGTTCACATTAGCAGTTTATTTCAAGCTAGCCTTTCTTACTAATGTTTACATGCTGATCATCTACAAGTTGTGTCCGGTCACTTCAAGTTAAGGGTTACAAAGTGCTAAGCATAAAGAGGTTGTCAACCCCTAGTTCAGAAGGGATGTTATTTTTGTAACATAATTTTTTGCTGTAGTTTATCCCTACACCAGTAACCTGTATCTGAAATTTCGTTGCGTAATTGCGTATGAACTTACGATATTATCGTCCAATTACACAATTACCACCTTCACCTTGGAGAGTTTATAACTCCGTCATACGTCACAATAGGCCCAATGTTATATACTGATTCACTATTTATTTATTTCACGAATTAACTCATGCTGGGTTAGCAACTAATACCGACTCACCCTGTATAACTACAGATAGTAACTTGCAGTCGAACGCATAAGGGTGGTTTATGTTTAATTATGCTCAGTACGATGATGACCAGTGGCTTTTTTCCAACGGTTATTTAAAATGGTCTTAAATTCATCGCTAACTTACGAAACGAACTCTTAAAATATTTCTCGAACGTATTTGCACATGAGAGTCGATATATTTCATAGCATTGTGTATTGTCGCCGATATCTGCCTGTGACCGAAGTACACGCGGCTTTGTTTCTCGAGTGTGTGTGAGACAGCGTAAACCACGCAATTGTCACGTTCAGTTGCACGCAGTTACGGATTCATCTTTCTGCCGCAAACAGTCGCAGATGTCGACTAACTCTGACATGCAAGTTGACACTGGTACACTGCTCTACCAGGCAAATGACACGTGTTTGCTTTTAACCTCCTAACACGCTGAAGTCGATGACCTAGTACAGCTGGGTACACTCCGATGAAAAATTGTCCGTCTCTGCATGTAAAGCTGTCTAGTATCAAGGTTTATTAAATATCTAGTGTTTGTACAATTTTAAGAAATTACTAAAATCACGTAAAAATCTAATTTGTCAAATAAAAAAGGCGAATATAGGAAACTGATAAGACATACACGATTGCTTAAAAATGTTGTTACATTAATGTTCTGACTGGCTCATGCTTACGTGAATGTTTACGATTTTATTTAGATTGTGGTCGTCAGCCGAATGGTGTGCAAAGCTTAATACGATAGAAGTTTACAAGAATACTGCTTGACTTGCGTGAAACATGTCTTTTTAGGAAAATTATTAAAAGAACTATCACTTTGTAAGATACATTAGATGTTCTGTAGTAATTTTTGAACTTTATTTTCTTTGCTGCCGAAAATACATCTTCGCGGTCTGTTTTTAGTTATGATAATCTTAATGTAAAAAAAGGCACAGTCACATAATATGCACTAATATCTTACAATATTGTGATATTTAAATAAATACAGTGCGAGATTAAGGCGAGCTATAAGAGAGAACACACCATGCCAGTTCAGAGACTGGTGTCTATAGAGGTTAGGGTGAGGTGTTATGAGAGCGTGTGGTGTAACATTGATGCTTGGTCTGCCCACTTGGCAGCAAGGATTGTTTGTTACTTGTTAAGTGATATTAGTTAGTGCTCAGCCACCATTCTGACAGAAACCTTTTTCTGTATTCAAAGCACAAGTTTGATACAGGGATGAACGTGTGGAAAGAAACCATGAGCAGAAATGCGAAATATTAAGGCAAATTTATTACAGCATATTAGACGCCAAACAGATATAGGCTGCTTCAAATTCTCTCGTAGGCTGACAATGTCGTAGCTACTTTGGAGAATGCCTGCACGGCAGCCTGGCCAATATTCTGTACAGAGGTCAGACACTTATGAGGTGTTCCGCCCGAAGGCAGGTCTAGTCCAGAACCACGGGGGATGTAAACACGAAGCCCTCAGAGGTCGACTATACGAGGTGACTCTGCAGTGGTTCGCTATTGTCTTCCACAGTACGATGACAACACAACACACAGTCCTCAACACAGGTATATACATTGTCCCACCAGGTCAGGGATTGAACCCGCGACCTTTGGTTCAATTGCAAGAAGCTCTGAACACTGCAAAGGTCGGCATTTATACGTAAACAACAACACATAAGTACAAGGATTGACAGTATGTAGGAATTTTAGACTTCCATAAAATACATTATTTTAGAGTATCTCTTTTACACACTTAATGAATTATTTGGAATGTATGAGGAGAGAGGTTAAGGATTCTGGACTCACTCGGATATAAAGTATACTTACATAATATTAGCAGGCTAATCACATTGTTCAAACACTGTATGTTGCATACTTAATCATATGTAATTATGGTAACTAAATTAGCCAATATGTATGAAATAATGTTTATTTACTGAACACATTATAATAATATTTGATTTGGTGTGTTAATTTATGGTATATATTATGTATATAAGCCATCAAAGCTTAACTGTATATGTTAAAATCTGTTGTGATCTACATAGTGAACATATTGATAACTATTGTATCCAACGTTATTTTCATGAACCTAATACCCAGGCGCACTTAACTCATCATCTGAGTCCAATGGGTTGAATAAATAAAATAAATAAATACTTGTCGCCAATGTAATTATATAGTGTAATCTGGTACGTACAGGCTAGCGAATTTTAGTCTGTCACCAATAATAACGCGAGATATGCAGGTACCTGTTAAGAAGTAAGCGTTAAAAAATTGTTTAGTCGTAAAATGCTATTTTTCCATAACTGTTTAGAGATTTTGGAAAAATGATGATTTTCTATGGTAGACGTACGTAGATAAGTCAGTGGTTGCAAATGTGAAGGTTAGTCATGTCCTGGGCCACATATAATACAACATAGTATGTAACTTCGTATTCCCTTTCTTGCCAGGACTTGAGGGTTGGCAGCACGCTTAAGCGCTTTCACACTTACAGGGTTGGCAACACACCAAAGACATCCACTCAGGTAGTCACTTTAATGTATATTTTCAGCTGCAATTCTGAATTATTTTGTTTTTCGCTGTTATGCATTTCTATGCAGAAAAACGTTACACTTCCTATCGTTGTGCAAAATCTGTTTACTTAGCACTATAGTGCAGACTTGGCAGTTGAATTTTTAACGTATATTTAGACAGAAATCGGTCTTAACTTTTTTAAAGTTTATTTGACTAAATTCAGGTTTAATGTATGTAACAAGGTCAACTTACATGATGGTCCTGTAGCGAAATGTAAGTAACGTACCTGTACCGAATATGACCCGCTTAAGGTTCAGCAACCATGTGTGCCTAAGTCATTAATTATATTACTAACTAAACGCATGGATGATGTAAGTCAGATATTCTTGTATGGTGTATGTCCATACTGGAGACTAGTGTGTATCTCGGCATTACCACACAATGGCGACTAGCGGGAAATTGTCAGAACTGGGCCATTTTCGATACAGGTACCTTACAAAAACTGAAAATACAATAAAAAAGTCTACTACTTTCTCTTAAGTGGAATCAGTACCCGCTACTTCGTAAAAATATATTTTCTGCAATTAATTTGGTCCACATACTTTATATAACGTTTTACGCTTTGACAAGGTGGAGGGAAACGTTCCTTACATTGCATACATATAGCATTACTTGCCTATTATTGCTAAGAATACACTTGTGACCAGCCATGGAAATAAATGTGTTTCTTCCTCAAAAAGGTTTACTAGTCAAAAACTGAGAAAAGTAGTGAAGATGTGACAATTTGTTAATGGTTAAGAAGGTCAAATCTACGTCATGACCAACGAGGAATGTTCACATATCTCATTGTATGGAGCATACATCGGAAACTGAGGTACTAGACGATGACCTGTACTGATCCCCCTCAATACTAATAACGTAAGTGGGTATGACTGGGTCAATAAGAGAACAGCTGAGTGAGCAGTGTACAACAGTCGGCCAGCTAAGAGAACTTGTACCCGCACTCTTGCAAGTGCTTGCATGCTGACATCCCACCACAGCACAGACACTAACACCACAACATCAACAGCCCCTTCAGTGGAAATACTTGTTTGGAGAATATTTCCCAGACAAAGAATAATCTAAAATACTGGGATAAGAGCGGAAGTAGGGGGGGGGGGTTGATACGTGCCTCCATTTCTACTCCTCGCCGTGTTTGGTGTCGGCGCTAGCTGTGTGCTGTGCGAGTTGGTAATTTATGCGACGCTACAGCAGAGAGCGGCGGGTGAATTATTTATAAGGGTGGCTCCCCTGAGGAAAAAGAGGATGGAAGGGGTGTGTTAGAGTAAGTGGGGAGGAAGGAGAAGTGTTGCCAACTGCGAGACGGGCCAATTAAAGAGAAGAATGACGTATTTTCTCATCCTCTCTGGGCTGTTTGCAGAGATTCATTCTTGAGTCACAAACTTTCCGTCAAATCCTCTTACAGTACGTCACAGTCTAGTACAGCACGTCACAGCTTCACACAGTACGCACAGCCTCTTACAGAACGTCACAGCATCTTACGGTACGTCACAGCACTTTAAAGTACATCACGTCGTCTTACAATACGTCACAACCTCTTACAGAACGTCACAGCATCTTACAGTACGTCACAGCCCTTTAAAGTACATCACAGCGTTATACAGTACGTCACAGCCTCTTACAGTACGTTACATCATCTTAAAGTACGTCACAATCTCTTACAGAACGTCACAGCATCTTACAGTACGTCACAGCATCTTACAGTACGCCACAGCCCTTTAAAGTACATCACAGCGTCATACAGTACGTCACAGCCTCTTACAGTACGTTACATCATCTTAAAGTACGTCACAATCTCTTACAGAACGTCACAGCATCTTACAGTACGTCACAGCACTTTAAAGAACATCACAGCCTCTTACAGTATGTCACAACCTCTTACAGAACGTCACAGCATCTTACAGTACGTCACAGCCATTTACAGTACATCACAGCGTCTTACAGTACGTCACAGCCTCTTACAGAACGTCACAGCCCTTTATAGTACATCACAGCGTCTTACAGTATGTCACAGCCTCTTACAGAACGTCACAGCATCTTACGGTACGTCGCAGCCTCTTACAATACGTCACATCATCTTACAGTACGTTACTCACTTTTAAAATTATTACTACGAACAATTCGCAGACGCGTAAGAATAATGTATAAATTTATTTATGTATCCCGCCGTGTCGCATTTTCATTTGTTTAGCTCGTTTTATGGTGATAACGGAAGTATACCTAGGATATTTTTTTTTCAACTGTTCGTTTCTAAAAGTATCAACGTACCGTACGGCGGGTACATGCGAACCTACCCTACATTCCCGCTCATTTATATTCTGGCAATATCACGTGAACTTAAGTCCTGATGACTTAAAAAAACACTATTTTACAGCTTTTTGGTTACTTATCCACATGGTGCAGTCCATATTTGTGAAATTACCTAACACCATGTATGACACAATTATTGTGACTCAAGTGCATCACCGTGCATGTCCGTCCATGCGCCGCTCTCTACTGTGTCTCGAGACAACGACTATTCCCCGCAGGAAGAATGGAATGTTCCATACATGCGCGAGTCAGGGAAGATAAAACAGTTCCATTCACTGCTTGGTATTCTGTGGAGGATCGACAACCGTGCGTTGCATGCCCGTCACGTGGTTTCCGCTGCCAGCCAATTGATTTTACATGTCTGTCTCTCAGACCCCCCCCCTTTCTCCTTCTTTAGCCTCTCTGTATTTCTCACAGTACAACTTGCCCACACATAAACTAATGGGCTTTCCACTGCAGAACAGTGTTCTCCCACAATATATGTTTATATAAGTGAAGTCCTGAACATTTCACCTCATTACTTGGCAGCAGACAGTATTCCAAGTCATCGTGTGCTCATCTGACTCCTACCACAGATTATTTAGGAATACAGAAGTGAAATAGCCAGCAGGATGGCGAACTCAGTCACACACGCCAGCAACATGGCTTCCCTGGCCAGCAACATGGCAGGAACACTTGCCGCCAATCAGCGTAAGGCGGCTGTCCTGCTAGCCAGAATGCCAGGCCAATAGGAAAACTGTCGTAACAAGCAGGAACTGGACGTACATGGGGCTGGTATCAACAGCCTCGAGCAGCCAATAAGCGGTGAATTTCACCCACATAAAATAAGCCGCCACGTCATATCACGTCTGTATCACTATCTATTGTGTGCTTCTACAGTCGGCAGGCAGTTAATGTGGCGAACCTGGAAGATATGGTAAACTGTAATGTATCCGCTATCGTGTGATACGGGTAAAGAATGATACGAGGGCTGGAGGCCAATTCTCATTCAGATCGGCGTTAACGACAGTCCTGTTAACACCAGCGGGATTCGCCGTTTGTAGCGGGACTGCAGCTCGATTCTTATTCGGGGCGACCGCGAGTTAACAGGAGTTCTAACTGGACTCCTGCTCGATCTAGCAAGAGATGTTTGAAATACAATTCTCATCTACACCGAGCAGCGGTCTAACGGGACTTTTAACCGGACCGGCCTAGCGTAGGCACTGCGGGCTGCGGCAAGCAAGTTAGCGAACCTTGTTAGCGAGTCTGTTGAGATACATTTACAGAGGAACTGCCATATTTGTTTGAAATATTTGTATGCGCCGACGAAGATATTGGGATTTTATACTCGAGGAGGATCCATTCTAAAATTGTGCACCTTTTTAAGTATCATTTTACAAATTATTTGTGTATTATGTGTTCACATGGGCGTAAAAAATACGCTCTCTTGTAATATTCATCGTGTACCTGACACGATTACATACGTACGTTGTATACAAATAAATAAATATTATCTGATATGTAAGTCAGAGTGGTCTAGGGGTAAGATGTGTAGATTCTAAGCGTGGGGAGAGTGGTTCGAAACTTAGTGCCTTGTGGTTTTTCTTATTTATATTTTCAAAATAATCTCTTGTATTCGTCCTTTATTCAAAAATTTTTTGTTAAATAAGTTCAGTGCTGTTTATGAAGCACAATGAACATTAAAATTGTTTTTTTCGTATTGAAAGTTCAGCTACAAGGCTAGTTCTTGTAATTTTACAAACATATACTTTGTATTTAATTACAAGGATAACCATTGTAGTTTTACAAGGAAATTTCTTTGGCAACTGGGTTTCCAAGGCTTTTCTTTGTAAAAGTACAAAACATTTTTTACAGCTTACGTACGTTCGTAAATATATACGCCTAGTTTATTGATAGTAGCTATTGCATAAAATAATTCACTCAATATAAATTTACCAGCGAGTACAATAATGTTACAACCATATAATCATTTGTTACGCTCATGTAAGTAAAGATTTCGATTTGTATGTTTGGTTGAGATAAACTGCTCCGTTATTCAAATTCGTTTGTGCAAACATAATGTTTTGTCAACAGCAATGTACCACTCGTGTTGAATTTCAGACATATGATACTTGAGTGTAAAATTATGTGATCCTATATCAAGTTGTTAATAAAAGGTAGTTACATTGTTAAAAAATAATGTCCCAGTACTAGGCCTACTGCATGTTTAGAGGTTAGAGACAGAGGTAAGTTATTGATTCTGATGAAAGTCATAACTGATACTTTATTAACCGTAGAACAAAATACATTGTTATGGGTTTCGTCACAACGTAAACAAAACGACACATTTAATGATATACAGTACATCTGCAAGCGTTTCAAAACACTCTATTAAGTTAATGAAATGTAGTACTTGAATTATAGTAATTGAACATATGTATGCCATTGACATTGTCAAGTACACAAAATCAGTCCGGTATAAACCCACCCACAGTTAATGTTCTTTCCAAGAATTTGTTAAAATCATAATGAGGATTATTCAGCAGTCGAAGCCCGCCACAGTTACAAAATCACGCACCAACTTCTTTGTCGATTGCCTTTTCTTTCTTTACAAAATAGCATCGTTATTCTTCCATTGGCCAGCGAGCGAAGTCTTGCTCTTGGGTACACTATAATTCACGGAACTCGCAGATAGCCTCGTACAAGGTGCCCGGTTATTCGCTTACATTTAACTGGACCAGTTAAACCACGAAATGTAGCGGGATCCCGCTAAACGAGAATCATAACAATTCCGCTACAAGCGGTGAACACTGTTAGTGTAACAAGACTCCAGTTCAACGCCGATTTGAAAGTGGTAAATGGGAAGAATAACTTCAAGAAACAGTTGTTTGCATTCCTCCTGAATGGCTCATTCTATACAGTACAAGAATACCTGTCATAGTCTAGTGTTTTCCTCTCCACATTTTGTTAGTTCCTTCAATTGACCTTTCCTTACTTCGTAAAATAACATTTTTGTTATAATAAT
>PNEQ01070988.1:28877-45156 GCA_003012365.1 Medauroidea extradentata
TTGCTGTAGATTTACTTTACCTTTGAGATTCATTTTGGGTTGACACAACACGTATTGTATGAAAAACATTTGTGTACTTTGCAAGATATACATTACATAATCTACTCTTTGTAATTATTATGTGCTAGAACAATTTAAAAGTACCTCTGTCTCTAACCTCTAAACATGCCGTAGGCCTAGTACTGGGACATTATTTTTTTACAATATAACTTTACCTTTTTTTAACAACTTGATATAGGATCACATAATTTTACACTCAAGTATCTTATGTCTGAAATTCAACACGAGTGGTACATTGCTGTTGACAAAACATTATGTTTGCACAAACGAATTTGAATAACGGAGCAGTTTATCTCAACCTAACATACAAATCGAAATCTTTACTTACATGAGCGTAACGAACGTTTATATTGTTGTAACATTATTGTACTTGCTGGTAAATTTATATTGAGTGAATTATTTTATGCAATAGCTACTATCAATAAACTAGGCGTATATATTTACGAACGTATGTAAACTGTAAAAAAAATTTTTGTACTTCTACAAAGAAAAGCCTTGGAAACCCAGTTGCCAAAGAAATTCCTTGTAAAAATACAATGGTTATCCTTATAATTAAATACAAAGTATATGTTTGTAAAATTACAAGAACTAGCCATGTAGCTGTACTTTCAATACGAAAAAAAATTTCATGTTCATTGTGCTTCATAAACAACACTGAACTTATTTATCAAATAATATTTGAATAAAGGACGTATACAAGAGATTATTTTGAAAATATAAAAAAAAACTCGCAAGGCACTAGGTTTCGAACCACTCTCCCCACGCTTAGAATCTACACATCTTACCCTTAGACACCTCTAACTTACATATTAGATAATATTTATTTATTTGTATACAACGTACGTATGTAATCGTGTCAGGTACACGATGAATATTACAAGAGTGCGTATTTTTTACGCCTATGTGAACACATAAAACAAAAATCATTTGTAAAATGATACTTAATGTAGGTGCACAGTTTTAGAATGGATCCTCCTCGAGTATAAAATCCCAATATATTCGTCGGCGCATACAAATATTTCAAACAAATATGGCAGTTCCTATGTAAATGTATCTCAACAGACTCGCTAACAAGGTTCGCTAACTTGCTTACCGCAGCCCGCAGTGCCTACGATAGGCCGGTCATGTTAAAAGTCCCGTTAGACCACTGCTCGGTCTAGATGAGAATTGTGTTTAAAACATCTCTTGCTAGATCGAGCAGGAGTCCAGTTAGAACTCCTATTAACTCGCGGTCGCCCCGAATGAGAATCGAGCCCCTGGAGACAACAGCGTAACCGAGTATATTCGGGTGAGCATAGCCAGTGAATTCTAGCTAGTCAACAAATAATATCGCGAAATTTTTAAATCAAGATGTTTCTATACCTTACTTGAACATCTGCTGTTCTCCTTCAATCCTACCGGCAGCATGTCTTTGTAATAGACGTTTCACAGTTGACTGTACTGATAGCAATAAGCATATTGCGACACCGCACGTTTGTTATTTGCAGTGAAAGACAAAGTGAGTTTGAATTATACCGACAAACTTTGTGGGGCGATTCCTCATGCAAATTAAGGTAGGGTTTACATTTAACAATTTGGCCGGAAAAGCATATTAAGGGCGTAAAGAAATGGATGTGCAGAATCGATTTTAATGAGCCTATCGAAAATCGCTAGAGTTACCGCAAAAAGCAAAGGATACGTGTTGGAGGATAAAATGACTTGATTTCTGACGACATGATACACTGGTACGAGTCAACCCCCTTTGTAGAAAATGGGGTATGCGAGATTGCGATCGTATGGAATTTCGTACCCTAACGTTGTCTCGTGGTTTGGTGCCTGTTTATGAAAGAATATGTATTAAACACCAAATAATGTCGTCTTGGTAAAATAACTTCCAGCCAACCGTTTCCCTAAAAACAATGACTGATGTATCTGCAGGTGTATTAGAGTGACGTTCCCCAACGCCTGTGTGGTTATGCAACTAGTCAGGCACTGCTACTACAGGGGTGGCGGTGGTCAGGCGGCCACATCTCTTTACAACGACGTAAGCGATGCGGGTTCGATACCTGGTGGGGAACATGTGTAAAAATCCGATGGCCGCATCGGTAAAATACCCTCCGGTGAAATGTGTCAGCAAATCTGCGACCATTAGTGTGATGGAGGGGTGGGGGGAGTGCAACCTGTGTGGCACTCCTTGTACACTCAGAATGGCGTACTGAGGAGTCGAATGCGGTACATGTGAAGTTTGAACACTGTTTTAAAACAACGCTGGAAAACACTAGTTGTGTTTGTGTTTGTGAAGGTGGAGGCCGTGCTCTGTGTTGTTGTGGAACGCTATTCGTGGCCCGAACTCTCCGAAATGCATCTTGTGTATGGAGTGGAGGAGGGGGACGGAGGTTTGCACGAGCAGCACAAGGCTTGTACAGAGAGCGATACCCTTACAGAAGGCAGCCACATCACACAACATTTACTACACTGCACCGCCGGTTGTGGGAGACTGGCCGCATGGATGTAACGAGACCAAAGCTGGGCGTCAACGCCTTGTACGAACGGTACGTACCGAAGAACAAGTACTGTAAATTGTTGAAAACAATCCGCCCATCAGTATGCGTACTGCCGCCAACACGTTTTACAACAGTCAGCGTACTGTTGTGCAGGTATTGAACGGGCAGATGCTGCACCCAAATCACTTGCAGAGGGCGCACAGCACTGGGTCGGCCGACTTTCCGAGGCGACGCGGTTATGCAGAATGGTTCCTGCACCAAGTACAGGTGGTGCCTGGTTTTGCAACGAACATTCTCTTTACGGACGAGGCGTTCTTCCAACGGGATGGCATATTAAATTCACGCGATAGCCATGTCTGGTCATATGTTAATCCGTATGCCACATTTACCCGCAGTCACCAGCAGCGATTCAGTGTCAATGTGTGGACTGGTATCATTGGTGATGTGATAGTAGGGTCGTACCTACTTCCACCCTGCCTCAACAGCCACAGGTATCTTGTTTTCCTGCAGTAAACTCTACCGGAGTTATTACAGGATGTGCCAATGCAAACAAGACAAAGAATGTGGTTACAGCATGACAGTGTCCCAGCCCATTGTGCGCATATCGTCCGCACGTACATGAACAACGCATTCCCTGACTGATGGGTAGGCAATGGTGGACCATTGCGTGGCCTGCACGTTCACCCGACCTTAACCCGTTGGATTTGTTCTTTTGGGGGCTGATGCGGGGCGACGTGTATGAGGCCCAGGTGCTAAGTGAAGAAGATCTTGTTGGGCGAACTGTATGTGGAAAATGGAGGCCGTTTAATCGAGCAATTCTTGTAGGTGTCAGTGTGTAAATAAAATGGACGGGCATACATGTACACTTCTCACTTACCTCGTTGGACTCCCCTGCATATGTATGTGGTAGCGATGTGGTAGAGATGTGGGTGGCTCTCAGCAGCAATGACTGTCGAGCCGTTTGGGAAAAAGGGGTGAACGATGTGTGTATGGAGCAGCACCAGAATGTAAGGGCGGAGATAATGGGTGATCCCCGAGTCAACCTACCGACCAGCGACATTCTCCACACGTAGCACACTGAGGTGATCCCACCGAGTATCGAACCCGCATCGCCTATGTTGATGTAAGGAGATGTGACCGCCTGACCACTAACACCCATGTAGTAGCAGTGCCTGATTAGTTGCATAACCACACAGGCGTTGGGGAACGTCACTCCAACCTACCCGCAGATAATTATGTCGGTCAATGTTTTTGGGGAAACGGTTAGCCGGAGGGTGTTTTACCAAGGCGACCTTTTTTGTTGTTTAACACGTGTTCTTTCATAAACAGGCACCAAACCACGAGACAACGTTAAGGGTACATAATGCGATACGATCGCTTTCTCTCATACCACATTTTCCTACAAAGGGGGTTGATTCGTACAGATATCATGTCCAACACGTAGCCTATCCTTATGCTTTTTGAGATATATCCAGCGGTTTTCGATGGGTTAGTTAAAATTGATTCTGCACATCCATTTTCACGTGGAGGTAACGCCCTTAAGATGCTTTTCTGGTCAGTAAACCCTACCTTATTTTGTATAAGTAATCGTCCCACAATGTTTGTCTGTCGAATTCAAACTCATCCTGTATTAAGACACGTAAGAGTAAAACACTTGCAATCGTTGACCATGAAGCAGAGACGCAGATGTGCACATAAGGTACTGAAATAATCTAGTGCAGAAATTTTTTTACAATCATAAGGGCAATTATTTATAATTAATACAGTGGAATATTGTATGTTGGCGCAACTACATGACAATGTTCACGCATAGTTAATTCTGAGTACGTGGAAGCAATGTTGGGAGTCCTAAAAAACTAACATATTTTAGACGTGTTAAATATTTTACAAACTGCTACGATAGCAGTACTTTTCGGCACGTGTTTCTATTTATATTACCAACGATATTAATTTCGTGATTCTAACTTCAATATTTTGAACGCTGTGTGATCAGTTTTACAATCGTGTTTATGGTCATTTATACTCTTTAATTGTTTCGCGCCAAATGGGCAGTTTTGTCTGCTAACATCAATTAACTAGTGGTTTCTAAACTGTACCAAGATTTCTGTTTAAACATTTCGAGCTGAAAATTTGTCGTCTCTAGCTTCCATAGTGTCTAGTTAAAACCCTTTAATGAGAAAAATGTGTTGTTATAAAGATTTCACTGAGCATCGACCTATTTTGGTTGTCGGCTGATGATGGCTTCTCCAGTACGATCAATACAAGTAACTTTTTGTTTTAATTTCTGCCGGATATGTTGTTACTGTACATCAATTTGTTGCAATAACAGTACATGTAGTACCGGCAACCCAACTGGATTCTAACACTAATTTAATAATTCTTTAAGATGTTTCTAACGTTTGTATATCCAGGCAAAACATATACGTATAATTGTTCAGAATACACAACGGTGTAACACTGCGAGGATGCCAGTACTACATATCTGTGCCAGTCAATGGCATCTTATTGGTTTATACCACATCATTTACTGTACGACGTTCGTTCTTCGCTGGCTTCCAGTCAATGGGGCATCTAGTTGACTGTGTTCCAGCATAAAGTTATCGAATACAGGTAACATTATTCACAGGCAGTCGCGTTTATTCCATCAATGCACAGAAAACATTACTTTTACGTTTAAATACGATTGTTAACGCGGATTTACAGGACTCTTAAAATGTGGCGATACATTTTTGAATTAAATCAATATTTATATTGTACCAATATACTGATGAAAAACTTCACCACATAGTAGCACAGAATACATCACAGCTGCCCTTTAAACGGATTTTCACATGACCACCACACATTTCCACGTGCAAAAGTAATACAACAAATTGTATATGTGCTTGTACAATTATCTGAATTCGTTATGTGTGTTAAAAGGTGAGATGAATGATTTTGTCCACCCTAGAAAGAGTAACTGTGGTGTGTATGTGTGTGTGTCTGTGTGTGTGTAAGGGGACTATTGCATAAGGAAATGCAGGCAGACTTCAAACGCAAATTCCACAAACTAGCTCCATCCAGGGCGAATATAGCCTAAGACTACTGGTTCAAAACTTTCAGACAACAGCAAGAGAATAGGACGGTAAACGTTCTGGGAGACTCGGAGTGTCGGTCGAAACAGTGCAACTGGAACATGATGCAATCACTCAAGGTCCGAAAGCATAGACACGGAGGCTAAGCCACAGCCAACGTTACGGAGTATTCTCCATTACACATTGAAGAAACGGGCATGTGACATCCAAGCCCTTATCTGCAAACAATGACAACGTAGGACGCGGAGCAATACGTGACGAGCTGTTGCAGGCAGTGCAAGAGGATAACATGTGCTTCTTCCACACGCGTGGCACAGTCAACTGACACAGCCGCTGAGTGTGGGTGGATGGACAGCCAAATGAGATACATGGAGACAACGAGATACCCCAGAAGACAGTGTGTGGTTGGGGATGTCACAGTCCTTGGTGTAGGGGCATTCTCCTCAGAACGCACAGTAACAGGCGTCTTACCTGGAAATGCTGGAGTTCTTCCGGAAACCCCAAATGCTACAAGATGCGTATTTCCAACAAGGTGCACCTCATTTAGCAAGGAATGTTCGTGCTTAATTGGATGCAACATTGCCGCAAAGATGGGTTGGTAGATATCACGACGGCTTTTGGCTCCATGCTCTCTTGATATAACACTTTTTTAATTTTTTTTTTTTTTTAACGGGGTTACATAAAGTCGGAGATTTATAGGGTCAGGATTATCCCCACTGATCATGTAATGTACTGTATCAGCAGGGACGTCATTTCAGGTTTTTCTTGAGGGGGAGGGGGCAATATTTTTTTGGCAACAGTGACCTTGTTGCATCTTTTTTATTAATTAAGCATGTATAAATTAGAAACTTTAATAATAAAATTTCAGTTTTATGTGCTTAAGTTAGCATTATTTAAATAACAAAATACTAAAGATATATTTTATACGCTTTCAATTATTAATAAAGGGGGGGGAAGGCGTTTGCTCCCCTCCCCCTGAACCCTCAATGACGCCACTGTGTATCAGGCAGGCGGTGTTCGACGTTACAACTGCAATGTTGGGAATGATGTTTTGTGAAGCTGTGCGTCGCTGCGACCTGTGTGTTGACATGCCTGGTGGTCACGTGAAACTTCGTTGAGACTGCCACGATGGGTTATGTGCCACAATGTTGTACTGGTATCGTTCAGTGTTACCTTACGAATTAAAATATTATTTTCCTAAAAAACGGGTTGTTACTTTAGAATCATCCTTTGTATATTTCTTATGGAATACCGGTGAACAATACCAAGTTCATGAATTGTATTATTGCAATTATTTTCTTCAAGGACAGAGTTCCCCTGACAGAAGCTTAGTCAGACACAAATGAAGTCTGTAGTGTCTGTTAACTCTTTCAACTACTAATAATTTAAGTCTATATTTGTTGCTATGAAACAGTTTTATGAAAACAAATGTACCTGAACCACTGATGTGCACGTTTGTACTTCGGTACAGAAGAGTAATATAACTGTTTTGGTAATATACCACAGATCCGCTAGTAAACAAATGAAAGTAATGGTCTCAACTAATAATGAAATACTTAACTGTATGGCATGTGGATAGTTAGTAGGGAGGTGAAAAATTAACGAAATTTTGTGACAACAGACTAGATTGCATGCTGTTATATTTAATTGGACGTCTCTCATGGGCTGACAGTGTCATGGCTTGCCGCTGACATGACTTCTAGAAAAGTTAAAGTGCGTTCACGTTGCTAAAACTCTTAGTTTTACATCTTTACGACGCAGAGTTAGTTTTACAGGCGTTACTTTTGACTACATTTTCTACTTATGAAACATTTTTAACTCTCATAGTCTTCCCATAGCGGCAGGTCAAAGTCAAAACTTGCAAGTTGCGAGAACATCATCTTGACAAAACCAAATAAGTTACGTGAATAAAATAATTTAGAATGAAATTAGATAGTATGGTTCATGTGATAAAATATTTCAAATCACTGAATGCAATTTCTTTGTACTAAAAAAATTCTAAAAATAACGATAATTTTCTTCATATATGGCCATTTGCTAAAAAATACGGAGGGTCTTTGTTGTTGTGGTTTTAAATCTTTAGCAATTGGCCCGTACTATTTAACTTCTGTGTAAATTATGTCATTCGTGTAAATCAGTTTGTTGTATAGCATATTCTCGTAACTTACAAATTTCGACTTTGACATGCTGCTGTGGGAAGACTATGGGAGATAAAATGTTTCACAAGTGGAAATTGTAGTCACAAGGAACGTCTAAAAACCTAACACTACGTCGTGCTAATATAAAATTATGCCCTTTTTGCCACGCGAACCCCCCTAGAGTCCAGCCGTGAAGTGTCCGGTATTCCGTAAAGAGTCACGTAACTGCCATCACATTAACGCTCATGCCCAATGAACTTACAGATCGATCTTTGGTAATTACTACACACCGAATTCTAGTTCATATAATAACACGCACTTTGCATTATTGTAATAATTTAATAGACTCTGGTTTGCTATGAAGCACAACAATAATTATAAACGACCTTCCTATGCAACAGTCCTATGCATTTGACACAGCGATTGCAGGGGTTTACAAGGAACGATTCACGAATAGTTGAACCAGTACTGACAAAATAAACAAGTGGATCGAGAAGAAAAATAAACGAAAACTTAATTAAGAGCTACAACAACGAGGGCAGTATAATATTTGCGTTTGTCTGCTAACACGCTTTGTCTGCAATGTACGCTGGATTAAATCGCTTCAAACAAATCCGAGCTTGTCGTTACAGCAAATATTGGGTAAACGCTTCATAGCAATCACAAACAAAGAGACGCAAACATAGAAACAAATTCTCGCTCTCGTGAATCTTTAAACCGTATCAGCATTGTTACGACGCGCGTTAATCTGTATAAATAATTCAATTAATAAGTAATTTGAATACTTCATTTTAAAAGAGTAACTAAAATGTCATTCCAACAATTCCACATTATCTTAATAAAAAATAATGGATAGTACACAACAATTTCCAAAACAAGCATGCTACTTATTTTTGTTTGCTCATTTTTGATTAAATTATGTGTATTGACTAGTTACAGTTTACAGAAGGCTTACACAGTAATAATAATTTCTATTGTAAAGTGGAGTGTTGAGTTTCAATAATGTTAAATTTCGCTGTGTTGTTCACTATGAAGTTACGCTGCCTTCGACAGTCCACACTATACTATAAAAATAAATTCATTACTGGAGAAAACTATCACACATAACTGATAAACAACAATAAAAAGAATCTTTCACAGCAACTGTCTCGTTCAGTGTTCACATAAGGTTACTGGTTGAAAGTGTTTGTGTGACAAGCCAGAGGCCGTGGGTACAAACCCCGGTAGTGTCAATTAACACTTCACCTTTAGCGCATGCTTTTATCGAACATATGACATAATTTAGAATAAATCAGGCTTACATTTCATATAAAATTACGCATTTTATGCACATATAGGCAAAAGTAAACTTTGTAACTTTTTCAATTAGTGAAAATCTCGGATTCAATCACTGAGTTTATTTCGCTGATGCAATCTGTAATTTTTCACTAATTTATTCGAATCAATAAAAAATCACCGGTAAACTCTGTATATTCACAGTTTTAAATTTAGAGTACACTGGACCGATTGTAAGCTTATTTAATATTACATTTTATTATCACAAATATGATTTAGGAATTTCGTAATGAAGTGAAGAGATTTTGGTCAGCGCTCTGAATATAGGTGTTCAGTGCTGATGAGTGGTAACTTGATGTGTGGGTGGAGCAGCGCAGCGTTGATGAGGCAGGGGAAACGGGAGATCCCCGAGAAAACCCGCCAATCAGTGGCATCGTCCGACACGACTCCCACATGCTAATATCCTGGAGCCGACCCCGCCGGGAATAAAGCCCGGACCACATTGGGGGTAGGCGAGTGCTCTACACACTGCGCTCCTTTAGCTGATGTTGATTGTTGTAGGTGTACCTTGTTGAAATATAGCGTTAGAATGTATATTTATATTTCTATCGTTAAGGCATATTTTATACCACGCTAAGAAAAGGGTGTTAATTAGTGACACTTAAATCTTCTTGTTATAATTGATAACAGGCCATGCACGAACGAGTGACGGATTTATTAGTGGTTAATTGTTCATCGTCGTACCAGTATTGTGTAGAAGATGCCATATTGTCGCATTGTCGGTACCAGTATTTCGTCTACAACCTGGCAGTACATGAAGAGGAAAGGAACATTTTCATCAGCTTAATGCGAGCAACGCGCCGTTCTTGCATGCCAGACTTGAAGAGAGGTCATCTTGAAGTCGCGAAGTGAGTAACTGGAGAGAGAGAGAGAGAGAGAGAGAGAGAGAGAGAGAGAGAGAGAGAGAGAGAGAGAGAGAGAATGAAACTGAAGAGGGCGAGAGAGACAATATTCACCCGAGAAGTTACAAGAGCCACTTGCAGGTCATGAATACTTGAGCCGACGTTCAACAGCTTCCAACAATCCTTCTACCGCCTCGACGTAAAACGCGGTCTCGATTAGCAACGGAACAAAAAATGTAATTCATGAAAATTATTCCATAACCTCTAACTATGTGCCATTATCAATAAACAATTAAGTAAAATAGCGCGTAGGTGCTCTTTTCTTAAAATGTTTTCGCCCTTCACAAACTGTTTTATGAAGTGTTGCAAATAATTATTTAAATATATTAATATAATTTCAATTCATGAACTTACCGCGATGTAACATTCTAAAATTAGAGACATTAGAAAATATTATGCAGTCACCCTTCTCTCCATTAACCTGCTGTACGTATATCTTAGACTAGCCTACTATGAGATGATGCAATCTGTGACACGTGTGAACAGTTTTGAGAAAAAGTCCACGTGTTCTGTGTTTAAGATGTACAATCCTAACTGTGCCAGTTGGGCACTGAAACACTGCTTCGAATAACTGATAGACAATATCAATACAGATCTCTCAGTGTCATATACAGCCCGTCGGAGCCTAGCAAACAATTAACGGTTTTCAAGTGTCTTTAACTATAGTAATTTCCAAGTTGCAATATGTTATGTAGTCTCAGTGAGGTCAGCGTGTGTTCATTTTGCATGATGATGGCTCACGAAATATTAAGTCGGAATCGTGTTTCCAGTTTGTCTCTAAATTGAATCATGGTAGTAAGAATGTAACGCTGAAAATCAACGGTGGAATTAACTTTTTTTTTCAAACACAAAACTAAGTATCACTTGATATTAAGGATGTTCAAAAGGGGAAAAATCATAATTTTATATTTGCATAAAATAGTGTTAGATTCGTAGACATTACTTGAGAGTACTTTTTCCTCTTACGAAAATAATTTAGCTCAGTCAGTTTTTCCATAATGTCGGTTCAAAGTCAAAATTTGCATATTTTTACTTCATATAAAACTTGAAAACCAGTAAACATAATTAAATGAAAAAATCACATAAAAACTACATGCCACGGTCTACGGCTTGAAACATATAGAAACCCTTTCCAAAAAAATTTTGTACTTAAAAAATCAAATTTTTTATTACTTTTAAAATTTGTTTTTGAAGTAAAAAATATTTATGTAAAGGGTTTCTATGTGCTTCAAGCTGTAGACCACGTCAAGTTGTTTTGATGTGATTTTTTTTATTTAATTATGTTTACTGGTTTTCAAGTTTTGCATGAAGTAAAAATATGCAAATTTTGACTTTGAACTGACATTATGAAAAAAATGGTTGAGCTAATTTTTTTTTCGTAAGAGGAAAATGTTCTCTCAAATAATGAGTAGTATGTTTTCGTATGTTCTGGGACAAGGGGATGGGGGATAGGATTGCAGGATTCGATGATGACGTCACTGCTGCCATCTTGAATGACGTAATTTCCCCGTTTTTACCTCAAAATTTCCCTTTTTTACATCAAAATCAATAAAATTTTCCGTTTTTCCCTCAAAATTTCCCGAATTTCCCTCAACATTTTCCTGGAAAACTAAAAAAATACTCAAAAACCCCATATTGCTCAATCAGGCTGGAGGAGGCTGAAAAGGAGCAATAAGAAGCCTGAATGAGCAATATCTCTCATCGGCAATTATGTTTCTAGCATTCATCTTGTCTGGGATACCTGCTGTCAAATAATTCAATCAATTAAACTATACGGGGTTTCTCAGAGTTTTCCGAAATTTTTTCTAATTCGCATTTCTGCCAACCCCCACTTATACCTCATAATGTAAAAATGTATTTCTATTAAAAATAAGTTAAGTAAATATCTATACCTCACCTGTATGAGCTCCCCCACTCTCTCATGCTAAAAAACTTAAACCCGACTCCTATCCTAACTATTCCCGAACCAGTTTCAATAAATGCAATCAAATAAAGTATAGGGGTTTTCTCCGAGTTCTCTGAAATTTTTTCGATTTTACATTCTAAAGACAACCCACTCACATCTCATAACATAAAACATCTCGTTAACAAAATTAATTTAAGTAATTAACTACATCACACCTAGGTGAGCTCCCCCACCACACCCCCTAGCTATTTCCGAACGATTTCCAATAAACGTAATAAAGTATAGGAGTTTTTTCTGAGTCGTTCGAATACTTTTCTAATATGCATTCCTACCATCCCCCACTCACACCTCATACAGAAAATGTATATTTTTTTCGATTAAATTAAAAAATAACCAACACTATATGCCTAGATGGGGCTTCCTTAGAACCCCACCATACTTTACACTCAAGTCACTGGCAGACACCTCCCCCTCCCCTCATCTACGCCAACCTGTTTCGACCTTCACCTTTCTACCCAAGTCACTACATGCATGCGAATCACGTGCTCATCCCGTGACACTCCTCCCCTCCATTCCATGATGTCATCCTGTACCACCTTCCCCTCCTTGCCGAGTCAGCACATACATGTGACGCAGTATGGCGCAATACTAACCTTTGTACTTCCCCCTCACTCCCCCATTACATTAGTCGTCACATTCCTGAGATGTGACATCATATTGGTGTTGTAGCATGGCGCAACTCTATAGGTAATTTTCAGTATCATTCTCGTGAGCACATTTCCCCATATCTAACCTCTAGGTCGGGCTGCAAGTAGTTACTGACCGTCTCCTAGGTGGTGTTGATTATTAGGACTTTGGTGCTGAGTCTTTCCACCAGGAGAGCTAGTAGCTACACCAATCTTCTTGGTTCCAGTGTCGTCAACTAGATAGCGTTAGTGTTGTATGTACTAATGGTTCAGTCCGTCTCCATTTCCAAGTATCACCGTTAGGAGCGCTACCCCACATAAACTAACCTAACTTAACCTGACCTGTCCTTCTAACAAGTCACATTTCTAGCTTTGTCTCTGTTCTTCCTTTAAGCAAACACTTATTTTCCCTTGTATGTCTGTCTTGTATTACTTTTTTAAACTAGTTTGCTGCTTTTAAGTATTTTATCACTCCCTCCACAATGCTTCTCTCTCTTTCCCCACCCTCCATTCTCTCCACCATCCTCTCTCTCTCCCTCTCCCACCACCCTCCTCTCCATCCACCCTCCTCTTCTCTCTCTTACTCAACTATCTTCATCTCTCTCCACCCTCCTCTCTCTCTCCACCTCCTTCGTTCTCCCTCACAGACATCACATTTTGCTGTTTAGATTTCTGAGTTAAGCCTCCAAAGCCTTTTTTTTTTTCGTTTTTTTAAATATTATGTTTTTTATTTAATTTCTTGTAAGTTGAACCTTAGTATATGGTTTCTAGTGTCGCACAGTACCTACTGGTACTTTGGTTTAAGTAATTTTCTTGTATGTAGATAATTGTGCACAGTATGTTATTTACTTGATTTTTTTTGCCTGTATCTAACCTGACCTACCTTAACCTAACATGTCCTTTTAACAAGTCACATGTCTAACCTTGTCTATGTTCTTCCTTTAACCTAACACTTGTTTTCCTTTGTATGTATGTCTTGTACTACTTTTTTATTGTGTGTATCGCCTTTTAACATTTTTATATCACTTTTTTTTGTTTTATGGATTTACATGTGCTCTCTATCTCTCCCTTCACCTTCCCGTTCTAACTCTCTCCAAACCCCTCTCTCTCCCTCCCCTCCTCCTCTCTCCCCTTTCTCTCTCTCCCACCACTATCCTCTCTCTCGCTCCACTCTCATCTCTCCCTCCCCTCCGCCTCTCTCCCTCACACCACTAACCTCTCTCTCACTCCAATCTCATCTCTCCCTCCCTTTCCTCATCTCTCTCCCTCTCGGATTTTACATGTCGGTTTTCTGTGTTAGGCTTTAAAAGACTGTTTTTTCGTTTAAATATATGGCTTTAAGATATTTTTCTTGTACGTTGACCTTTTGGTGTGTGATTTCTAGTGTCTCAGAGTAACTTTTAGTGCTTTGGTATTTTCTTGTACGTAGATGATTGTGTTCAATATGCTATTTATTTGATTTTTCGACTGTAACTAGAACTTTGAAATACTATTCGTGTTAAACTTCTACTGAATTATTTTCCTGAATCTAAAATATCTGTGGTTTTTCAATAGGTGTCAGAACTATTGTATAGATAACATTCTCGAGCTGTTGTGAGACATCGGGTCTACTGTATATCTGTAACTATCCTCAGCGATGCAGTGATGTTCCTTAACCAGTTTCGTGATGTAATCTTAGGGAGTATCGTCATTTCTTCGCTAACCTTCTCGTCACTGCTAATTCTTGTAGCTGCTAGTAGTGTAACAAGCCTCTCTTCATTGTAGTCTTTTAGCAGTATGGTCGTTGCTTTAGGCACTAAACTTTGTCAGATAATATCATTTAAGCTTATTGTACGGATCTCCTAGGTGTAGTCAGGATGTATGACACTGTCGGGAGGGATATAATGAACACGACTTACCATTAGCCAGAGTATTATGTGGTAGAGGGTTCATTCCATCTTCGAACATACATCACGTGTCGTCTAGTCTATTAAGCGCCAGTTTGTTACTACACTCGAAATATAGTTGCTTCTTCCATAATCTGATTTTATATACAGTTACTCACATAACCTTCTCACTGTTCAGAGCCCTGATGTATGTAGTCCTCGAAGGTAATTTTCTTTTTTATCACATATTTCTGGATTCCTTTAGGTTTTACATACATCCTCACAGCACCTGTACGCGTATATATCTTTACACACCCTCCTACCAACTCAGTCATTGACGCACCGTTACTTTCATCTTTAAATTAGCATATAACCTTTTTTGTTTTGAGGCGCGTAGCTTGGATGACCGATAAGATAGGCTGCTGTATCGAATTCATTCTGGAAGTTAGGATCGGTGAACACGTCTTGGTAAGAGTCGACTGTTCGTATTTTGTAGATGAAACTGTCGGTGTCCATGTAGGGCAACTATAAGTCATCACCATTCTTAGCCTTCATTATTTTATAATGGAACCGGTAAATGAGCGTCTTCTACAGGTGAAGTACAGCAAGGCAGGGTTAGATGGGCTTATCGAACAAGATTGCTTCATGCTCAAGTTTCACAAGCGACAGGTTTTCTGAGTAAATATTTCTGTCTTTAAAGGCAGGTTGTAGGAGTCAGTCCGCAGGAGTCAGTTCGTAGGTGTTGTCGCCAGGCCACTGAACATTAATCGAAAACTGCCTATACATTGTATGGTGAACTTGTCAACAAGAAGTTTCCAAATGTATTCGTTGTGTAGGATGACAGTAACGTCCTAGATTACCTATGTAAGTTCTGCGAAATTAAAGGTTTAATCGTATGCTAGGTTGTTAAAATATACAGGATGTTTCTTAGAACGTCTTCTAAGAAAAATTACAGTGGTTACAAGCACACTAATGTAATTTCCATTATAGTAACAGTGGTTATACTCTTTACACCCCTACACCCATGTATCCACATTCTTAAAAACCATCTTCTCACACGCATACGTACACTCCTTATGTGTGCTCTTCACACGACTAGGAAAGTATCTAAGATAGCACTGCAGGTACCTAACAAAGCACTGCAGGCTCCGCACACATCTCCACAAACTCGCAGTTAACACTACAGTCACCTCACAAGACTGTGCATTACCCATACGAAACTACACTCTCTACACAAATATCACTAATGTTGTGCATGGCTCCATGTACTCTCCACATGCTCCACACACATATTAGCACACCCTCCACGCATGTCCCCATAACCCTCCACACATCGTACTACAGGCACCTAACATAAAACAGCTGACACCTCACATAATCAGCTGGCACCTCACATAAATCAGCTGGAACCTCACATAAACAGCACGCACCTCACATAAATCAGCTGGAACCTCACATAAACAGCACGCACCTCACATAAAACAGTACGCACCTCACATAAAACATCATGCACCTCACATAAAACAACATGCACCTCACATAAACACGCCTGCACCTCACTGCAACTCACATAAACACACCTGCACCTCACTGCTCCGCACATAACTACCCCTGCACCGCACACAAATACACCTGCTCCGCACACAACTACGCCTGCTCCGCACTGCTCTGCACACAACTACGCCAGCTCCGCACTGCTCCGCACACATCTACGCCTGCTCCGCACTGCTCCGCACACAACTACGCCTGCTCCGCACACAAATACGCCCGCTCCGCACATAACTACCACTGCTCCGCACACAAATACACCTGCTCCGCACACAACTACGC
>PNEQ01070990.1:0-15094 GCA_003012365.1 Medauroidea extradentata
TTAGTTTTATGAGACTGTATTAATAATTTACTATCAGTTTTTGAACGGGTGCTTACTTCATGTGAGTGAGATAGGAAACTGAAGCGATTACGTAGGTAACCAGGAGAGTTGTCGTGCAGCACTTTATTTAACAGCAGCAAACAGTGAAATTTTCTTCTTCCGCGCAAATTCAACCATCGCAGTTTACTGTACCACTCACCAAGATGATCTCTGGATTTTAAGTTAAAAACAAAACGGACACACATGTTCTGCAGTCTCTATAAGCGCATGTTAAGATGTTATTTTAAAACTTATTTTTATTCCGTATTAAATGTACGTTATAGTACTTACAGTCTAACAGTTCATTGAAGAAGTTATTGAAAGGTAATGTTTTAGTGTCTAAAATATCACAAATGTATAATATCTTTCCATGTATTTATCACTGTATGAAAGGGAAATACTAAAAATTTGATGTTAAAAACGCTTTAAGGAACGAATTTTTTTAAAAATTAGCGCTATTTTAATGTTATTGGTGTTATGTTACAAAGTATGAAAAAGGTAAAATAAATCGGACTGATCAGGATTTGAACCCGAACAAAACAGATCCTTGCCTTAACAATCGAATCAGTTTTGATTGCCTTAAAGTATTGTGTAGGTATATAATTACATGCCTGTGAAATAATAAATCTCCTGAATTTAAACGATGTAAGTTTTTAAAACATTTTGGGTCGTTACTTGGAATTCTCGCTGCCACAAAGTTTTGTTTACCGTTGACAGTTCAGTTTTCCGTAATTTGCCGTACGTTTCGTTTCATATACGGGTGGTCTGTGCTTGTTGTCTTTCGTTTTATTAAACGTGGACCGTCTGCGCTGTATGTAAGCACACTCCACATGTAAAGGCGTTTGTTTGCGCCACGGATAAATCGGCAGAATCCGAAGCCTAAACAATGGTTTGCCTACGCCTTTAGTAAGGTTTTGGCTAGCTGCATAACATTTAGGAAAATTGATAACGTGGATGTGTGTGTATGTATATGTATGCACGTATATAGATATATTTGCGGCTTAATGCAAGAGCAACCAATGTCAATATAAAGTGTGTTAATCAAGCATAGAATGCCTGATTATCACAAATATGGTAGGCCTATATTGACATTGGTTGTTCTTGCATTAAGACACACAGAAAAACACACATTCATGTGTGTGTATGTGTGCAAACTGTTGCTTCTTTTATTTTACTTTTTATTACTGTAGCTGTATTTGTATGACAAACTGCATTCTTAGCTTCTTGGGTGTCATAGTGTTTTATGGTGTGTTTTGAAACAATAAACGATGAACAATTAGCTACACCTAAACGACTATTGAGGTGTTTGTGAATCCCAGTCTAGGAGTGCGCTGTCACTAAGGCTGACTTCCACGTTCACCATTCGCATTTTTGCCTCTTAAGTGCGAAACGTCAGTGCATCCCTCGAGGATGTTCAACAAGGTCACACATGTTGTATATTACTATATAATACTTCTGATAGATGTATGCTACTCGAAAAAAATACCCTACGTTATTTCTCGTATTTTTTTAAAACTTTGTCGTGGTTTTATTAATTTCGTTCTTCTCTTTATCTGCTCAAACGGGCAGATCTCGTTTCGAAACTCATGTTCTGTAATTTGTGTAGTTATCCTCTGCCTGTAATATGCATAAGTCTACGGGTAGTTTTCAGCAGGAGAGGAATATATTTCGGCTTTGATTACGGAAGAGTAATAATATATTTGATATTTCTTGATATCTTATTTTATTTTTGCCGCTTACATTTACAGCTGTATTATTTTACTCCTAAAGTTACAAATTGAATAGTAAACGTGTAAATTAATTTCTCATGTTTACCTCGAGCTCTTAAAAGTTTTATTTTGTAGTAATTTATGTGGTAGAACGATTTAATAATTTGCATAGGTACTGAATTGTTTGTTCTTCAAGTGAAACGTGTGATATTGATTAAAACTAGTGCTTCAAAACAGTGATGGTTTTTTTTTTTCAATTGTGTTTTGAATATCTAACTGCAGAGGCCTTAAAATGTAATGTATATTAGGTTGCCTAATGTGTCGACCGGAACATTTCTCTACCGTCATTATGAGCTAAGTAATGTTATTTGTAGACATAATTTAGTGAGAAAGCAGTAGTTGTGCTAAATTAAATATATTTATTCGTAATTTCTTTGAATATATTAATTATCTCATATAAATCTACATTTAATGAAAGTGCGTGTGTAGTAATGGATGACAAGAAAGTACTGCATATGTACATGTGTTGAAAGGTGGTAGCATTGTGGTCGCACTTGTTGGGGTACCGCTGGGGCAGGTAGACAGGCAGGAGGGTGAAGATTTTGCCTCCACCTGTTCCGTCAGTAGGCCCTAACCAAGGAGCATCCCAACCTTGGATGACTGTACAGGACGTAGGGCGCGCGCTGTTGTCAGATCGCAGCCGCTTTACGAAGTTCGGGAGTTGTACTGCTTCATAATATTTTAGACTACATTTTTAAATTTATATCATTGTATTTGGTATGAGTTAATGCTTCAATATATTAGTATCTAATCACATTTTATACTACTTTAGAATAAGAAACAGTTCACATACTCCACATATTAATTCTTTATGTTAACAATATGTTAACACGCAGTTCATGAAGAATTAATTGCTAACACATACTTTTTAATAATTATAACAATTCTCGATAAAACGTGAGATTTCGTCCATGGGGTAGCATCTGTCTGAAGACAAGAATGTGCTAGGGGTAATGTTGAGGATTATGAAATCGATTATGGAATACCAAATGCGTAGAAACTGGAAAACCTGACTGTTTTGTCATTAACATTTCCTAAAATGACATGTAAAGTGGGTCGAATTTTACTAAACAAAATAGCATAAACGTTTGGCCGTTACGTCAACTTACGTTACGATCCTTCATTCCCACTATTATTGTAATACTTACTTTTTTAAGCATATACGAGAACATGCATCAGAAATTTGTTTTCCAGTAATGACCGTCGTTGAAACATCTCAAAACGAAACAGCCTGATGCCAATTTTTGCTTACCAAATTTATATGTTCTATCCAATTTAACTTATGATATGTTTAAACACCCATACATGTCGTTTTGTGTTCTATAATTTGTTTAGTGTTTATTTTAATATTTATTTGATCAAATTTATCACCCTTATTGTTCTTTAGAATGAAATTGATTAAATTTACTTTAAGTAGGGCCTGTATGTAATATTAATACTTTTTCAGTAAAAAAAAATCTATTGCACAATTAGCAGAAATGATAGACCATTACATTACATTTAATTAGGGGAATTTTGTTTGCCTTTCTTTTTTGGTTTCAACTTCGCAGGTTAGTTAAAGGTACATAGTTCCTGCTGTTTCTTCTTAAGAGCTGGGGTCTGTTCTCTAACTTCACCTCTGGTAAATATGTCACTTGTGACTGCCTTTCAAGAGCGACAGCGACTAATATAGTCACTCGTGATGATATCTATGTCGTATTCTCTAACACCTCTCTAACAAAATCTTATTATGCTTGGCAACACTGTAGTCCATACACTGAAGACCTTCGTACATCTTACTAAATTATATTTGCTCAGTTTTCACAGCATGTTTTCAATTACTAATTACTTAAATTTAGATTTGAATAATATAAAGCGAATTTGCTCCTCTTTGCGATACCGGACTTAAAAGTTTGAACACCAGCCTTGAGTAGAAAGTTAGTGATATACAAGAGGCAGCAGCACAGTACTACGTTAGTGTACCTAGGCCTGGATATAGAACCACGCGTCTGAATTGGATGTGTCGTTTGCGCGGGTAGTAAAGTTAGTGTACACAGAATTATAATCTACGAAACGCTTTTGATATTCAAAAGAAAGTAAAATAACGTATTTCTGTCTCCTTCCGAGAAATGTTTCAATCGTATTTGTTCTACAATCAGGATGATTTGTAGAACACAACTAATGTCGGCCATTTGCACGAACTTTGTCTTGTAACAACACTCTAGGACCCAATCTTTATACAAAGAGAGTCATGAGACTTTTGAAAGACAGCCGCGGCGCCATTTTTGGTTACAAAATACCAATTCTAGTCGTAACGATAGTACCGACCAACTGTCCTTGTATAAAGATCGCATAAGGAACTGAACAAGTTACATAATAGGCCCTTTCGAAGACTTTCTTATCCGTCAATAGTAACTTACGTATGTGAAAAATACTGTAATATGTCGAACACAATTTTCCAATCACCTCTTCGCAGCCTATTATATATATAGTATCTTTTCGGGTGTTTTACCTTACTTTAAAATATGCTAGCAAAAAACCACGCGTATCAAAGATATTTTTGCTCTGAAATCCGTCAATGGACACTTCAAATCACGTGGCCGCGAAACACGGGTGAACTCCTGGTCTAGTTTAAGATAAGGACCAAAAAATCTTCTAACTTAAGGAATTTTGTGTGTTATTTACTGCCGTATCCTGACAGCACCACAGATAACGGATCTTCAAGCGTCCGTCATATGTCTTGGTTTGCAGGTCGAGCGCATCGACTTCATACGCATCAGATTTCATGCTATAAACAAGAGTAAGGTAGAAGCAATTGTAGTGGTGTAGCTTTTAAAAATAAATTCAGATCATTGCGTACAACTTTCTCCCTTTCATATCCGTCTAACTTCAGCAGTAAAAAGTTTCTCATTGACTAACTTTTTAATGTTTTATTCTGTAATCAAACGCACATAAGATAAACAAATATTTTCGAAGCAATTAAGAAAGAAAATTTTTAATTTTTTCTTTGGCGTCAAGATATATGAAGTGAAGAATTTGATTATCGATTTTACCGTTAATTCTTTAACTACGATGTGACATATTTAAAGATGAATGAAAACAGTTTAAGTGCAAAGTTTTTGTTTGACGAAACAAAGGTATCATCCGATGCGCGTTTCGATGCTGTACAATCTTAGATAAATGTTACAATATGAAATTTGTGGATTTTTGGCAACATCGTGCTCAGAAACAAGGACAGAGCTTATGGCAGTCACAGTGCGTTGAAAGAGAGAGAGAGAGAGAGAGAGAAAGAGAGAGAAAGAGAGAGAAAGAGAGCGAATGCCCATATAACTCCATCCTGCAATCTAAGCGTGAGACGCTCTATAGCTGCTGTGTGTAGTAGAGGAGGCGAAGGAACGCAGCGAACTGGCAACATCGCAGAACCTTGAGCTGGGGTCGGAACTTGAATTGCTGATGCGGCGGCAGGTGTCTGCTGCGCTCCACTCCATTGTGCGCAGGCTCCCTAGACCCGGGTAAGGAAACACGAAACTTTACCGAAGAAACACGAATTCTTGGTTCTAATATTCTAGAACTACTGAATATATATATATATATATATATATATATATATATATATATATATATATATATATATATGTTACATATATAATAAATAAATATATATAACTGTTTTATTTATATGTATAATAAATAAATATTAATAGACTGTAACTAATTTATCCTAGGCCTACATATCGTACGTGAGAGTATACACCTTAATACGGCGTAGATTTTTTCCATGAAATGTTTTAAACTAAAATTTTAATATGTAGATTTGTATTACGATTATAGCGGTACAACATGTTCGTTCTAGTTTCAGTAGGTTTGTTCGTAATAACATTCTGTTTCGTTGTACGTTGAGTATTTCGTATTTCGTTATTCATGTGAAGTTGTTCGAAGATTCATGTAGCAAGACCTGATTCAAAATTATAATTTGCCAAAACGTAATTGTAACGCTAGTTTATTATGAAACATCGTCACATTCATCAAATCTGACAAGCAAACGTACACTATCCCTAAATAAATAAAATATTAAATGTGAGTTGTGTAATGCCTACCAACACTAGAGAGAGAGATAGAGAAAAACACAGTTTTATGCAGTTATCTAAGGTTAGCGGTTGTATACGATTACCTCACTTCGGCAGAGAAAAACACAGTTTTATGCAGTTATCTAAGGTTAGCGGTTATATACGATTACCTCACTTCGGCTATCATAGGTGAAATCGTTGGTTTGTTCATGTGTCCTAGGCTGTGTCCAACTGTGACTTGTTCCTACATAGCATGGGGTCGCGGTGGCCCTCTCACCAAGACGATCAGGGTTTGATTCCCGGCGGGGTTAGTCCCAGATTTTCGCATGGGGGAATCGTGCCGGACGATGCCGTTGGACGGCGGATTTTCTCGGGGATCTCCGGTTTCCCCTACCCTTTCATTCAGGTACCGCTCCATACTCACCTCATGTCACCCTTCACCAGCGCTAAAGACCACGATGTTAAGGTGAGAAGAGGGACGCCACACTGGCACGGAATTAGCATGTAAAGTCATTTATCACGGCTCTTTACAAACACAAGAAAAATCAGTTCAAGACGTTCAACCCTTTACCGCTAGAGAGCACTGCCAAACACGGGCGCGGAGAGGTAGGTACGTACCATAGGACAATAAAATAAAGCACTAAATACATTTAGGCAAAGTTGCCAAGTGATTAGGTGTTCCCTTGAGCACCCCTTCCCCTCTCCGCTCTTTCCACATGCCTACATGCATCACACATACACTACCACAGCAACGCTCGATGAAAAGTATACCGCCTCTATTCATAATGCGCCAAACTGGCGTGCGAAGTTTTCCTTGCAGTCGTTTTCCTATGATACTCAATGATCCTCAGACTTTATTTATTTTTGGGGGAGTATGAGGTAAAAACCAACGCACACATCTCACTTTGCATTGGACGAATTCAGGTAGTGTTTTTGCAGTTACAGCAGTCTAAAATAAGTAATTTTAGCCAAACTGAGAAGCCCTAAAACAATTATTCTAAAAAGCGTGCTGAACTTTTAAAAATATAGAATCTTTCTTTTCTAGTGTGTTTTCTGTTCGTAGATAACTAACAGCAATTTAAATAATTTAAAAGATTTCGCATGAAACATAACACTTCTTATTACACTGTCCGCTTGCGTCAGCCTCAGCGCGAGTGTTATTATTTTTTCATTTATTGTAATTTTACATATTGGAGCACCCCATTTACGTAATGTTAACTCAGTTCCGTTTGTTATGTATTTTATTTTCTTCACTATACAGGTTGTAAGGAAATTAATAGCCCAAACTCCGGGAGGTAATTAATTCCTCATGAAAAATTAAGTAGACAGGTGTCCACAGGAATTTTCGTTTGGCTTCAGTAAGCTCATGTAGTTGCTTGGCAATCGTAGAAAATCCATGTACAAATCGCCGATAATAAGCGCAGAGTCCAAGAAAGCTTCTCACCTGTGTCCTGTCTGTTGGTTGTGGCTAGGCTTTTATTGCCCTGGTTTTTTCTTGGTCAGTCTGGATTCCATCAGCTGATACCACATGCCCTAGGAAACTGACTTTCTTTTGGAACAAGTGGCACTTCTTGGGAACCAGCTTCAGATTTGCAGCAGCCACTTTTTGAAACACGGAATCTAATCTGGTAAGGTGTTCTTCAAATGTTTTACCGGTGACCACGATATCATCTAAGTAAACTTGGCAAATATCTAGAGGTAGGATCTTTTCCATTTGTCCTTCGAAGGTAGCAGGGGCATTGCATAGCCCAAACGGCATGACTTTAAACTGCCAAGTTCCTTTCCCTTGCACAGAGAAGGCTGTCTTTTCCCTGTCCTCTTGTGCCACCTCACATTGCCAGTAGCCACTCTTCATGTCAAGTGTAGAGAACCATTGTGAACCTGTCAAGCTGTACAGTGTGTCATCAATCCAGGGGAGGGGGTAGCAGTCCTTTTTGGTCACATCATTCAGCCGACGGTAATCCCCGCAAAATCTTGTGGACCCATCTTTCTTCTTAACTAGCACAACAGGTGATGACCAAGGGCTGACCGACGGCTCGATCACATCCAAGTCCTTCATTTCTTTCAAGCACAGTCTCTTGTGTAGCCAGAGGAAGTCGTCTTGGGGGTTGTTTGATTGGCCTAGCTTCTCCTGTATCAGTGTGATGTTGTGCAGCGGATGTTCTGCCAAGGTCAAGTGGCCCACATAAAAAAGGTTTTCTTGTTTTTCTTCAGAAGTTCTGCCACAGCCTTTTCATGTCTCCAGTTCAGGTTTTCTCCAGTTATAGTCAGTAGTTCCTTGAGTGGTTCTGGCACAGTCCCATTAAGGTCGCCTGACTTGATGGCGTCTTTGTCGGTTGTAGTTATTTGGGAGACTTGTTTTCACACACCTATTTTGGCACCCTCCTCAAGCTGGATTGCCCTGTTCGACAAGTTCACCATTCGAACAGGTAAATTTCCAGAACTCGGCGAAACCAATGTTCTTGCTACCACCATCTCATCAGGTAAGCTGCTTCCTCTTCCCATATGTTCGACCAGAGCTACATGACGCACAAAATTGCCTCGACAAAGTGCGGGAATGACAGTCTCACTGGACGCCGACAAAACAGTTGTCTCACAACAGACCACTTGGCAGCTGGTTGGCGAGGATAGTTCGCTTCGTGGCATCATTACCAGTTCTCGGTTACCAGCCCTTAGTACTCCTGACCGAGTATCTATACAGCACTCTAACTTGCGCAACGCATCCAGGCCCAATAAACATTCATCTTCGATGTCGGCTATGTACACTTCATGTTCAATGCAGAGGTCAGCCAACTTCAACTGTACCTTTTTCTTCCTCTTCACTGGCGTGGTCTCGCCTGTCACTGTCGTCAGAAAGCTTTGTCTGTAATTATGGCCCCGTGACTGCTAGGGAGAAGGCCCCAAGATGTCCGGTCTGACAACAGTAATGGTTGCTCCAGTGTCTACAACCATATGGCAAGAAACATTATCCAGACTGCCCTCCACTAGGAGTGCATTAAAATCTTGTTTCACTGAGCATACTTGAAGAAATTCTGGGGTCTTATCTCTCTTAGTCACCGACCTTCGCCCCTTAAGACCGATGCTTACATGTTTCCCGACGGCTGGCCAGATCGGGCAGCTTCATCCTGCTCTTGGTTACTGTTTTTCTGTAGCCATCGTGGACACTGGGCTCTTAGGTGTCTGGGCTCTTCACATTCCCAACAGCTTGGTCGTCCCTGTTGTTGAGGGCGGGGTGTGTTCGATGTGATTCTGTGTATCATGGTTTCCATTCTTTTCATGGTGTTCTCGAAGCGGCTATCTCTATCGTCGCCTGCCACTGCGACCGCCAGCACAGCACGCCGAGTTGATGGTCCTCTTGCAGAGTCAACCTCCAGTGCTCTGGCCAGGGCATCCTGCGTAGTCCTTGGGGCGGCCAGACGCACTGCTTGGCGTACATCTACATCGGCAATGGCGTCGACGAAGAAGCCAACTGCTATTATGTCTCGTGCTTGTTCTGGACACCCCTCGAGCGACAAATGGGCGAGTCGCACAATGTCCTGCCACAGTTCTTGCAGTGGCTCCCCTGATCTCTGTGTGGGGCTCCTTAGTTGGGCATGGTGGGCATGTCTCAAGTACTTGTCGCCGATGCGCAGCTCCAGTGCAGTAACCAATGTCGAGTATTACAGACATTGTTGTTCTGGAAGCGACTGGAGTATACTGAGGGCAGGTCACCTCAGCACAGCTGCAAGATAGTACGCACGTTGCTGGTTAGACCAACCATTTATGGTCGTCTTAATCTCGAACTGGTTTTGTTACTCTTGCCATGGAGTCTGGCCATCGTAAGGAGCAGGCTTGACAGAAATCCCTTTTCCAATGTTCGAAGCAGGCGCATTAACACCAACATGTTGCAGCCCGTTTTCTGCCTGGTTGTGAACCACACTATAGCCTGGTTCAAACTTCGTGGTCTTCTCTTTGCCGCCTTCGGGTATTGATTCAGCAATGACCTTGTCTTTTCCGGTCAAAAGATGGCCACCCTCTTTACCAAGGAGAAGTTCTTGACACTCCTACCTCAGCTCATCCATTTGTTGCTGCATGCTGCATGCAATTTTTCACATAGTCTACCTTCTCGTTTACAAGATTTACTTTATGCCTCTATCCCACTTCTGACACCAGTGTTACATGTTTGAGGAGCACAAACTTTACATGTGGGCAATTCCCATGAGTTCTTTTGAGGATAGAGGTCTTATAATTATAAATAAAAGAATTAAATTAAGAACTGGATTTAATAGCTCACAAAGCTACGAAATACACAAATTCATAATCAACTATAACTCTCACAGAACAATCAGTTATGCACACAATTACCACTGTGTCACAGACACGTTAATTAACTTTGACAATTAAAGCACAAAAAATGTCTACCATCAATTAATTAAACAGTACAAATCACAATAAAATTCAGTCCAATATCCAATCAACAGTATTTCAAGTTGTGACAGTGTACAACCTTAAAAGTCCGCCGTGGTGATGAATCGTCGTGTGCTGCGCAGCACCCCGAGAGCACCGCTGTCTTCACTCTTGAGGTCTTCGGTTCGACTCCCGTCGCGTATCTCCTTCTTCGCCCGTCTGCCCGCCGCAGCAGTCCTCTTGGTTCGTCCAACACTGCTCCAAAGGTAGCCGCCTGCCGCCTCACAGTAGACTCTGACGTCACCAAGATGTCTTCACCAGTCTCTCTCCACAACCATAGCACCTTCCTCTAGCACGACCGATAGCGAACTCTCCCGCAATGTGCCGATTCTACCCTTTTATACTCCGGCCAAACTCCAGGGGTTTCCCGAGTTACATGGGTCTAAACATAGACATTTCATCATGTTTCGGATGTGGTTTGAGTCACGTAGGCCGCTTCGCAGGGCAAAACGCAGTTGGGACAGGTATCTATGACGTAGTTTCGGCGGGATTCGCACCACGAGAAACCCGAGCTTTGAGTCATGGGCCAGCCCTCAAGGTGTTTCGACACAGGCCCCATCCAGCCTGCCCTCAGAAACACAGCATGCAACAAAACGTTTGGCACAAAGTGCGTTTAAGTGAATAATTTGGTCGAGGGAAATAATTAAATTTATTTGGTGGACTCCAAGCTTGGTCTTACCACAAAACATTGTTTAGTTGAAGCAAACATCACCCAAACAAATGTATTTAGTATAATGAAACAATTCTTTCTCTCAGTTTAAGATGTTCGCAAAAAGGACGGCAAAAAACACCAATTGCCGCAATTTTCGGCCTCTAGAAAATATGTTACAATGCGTAGAGGGCGGCCTGAAAAGGGCATTCACGCGTTAAACGTACTTTGAACGTTATTCCCAAGCATATATCGTTCATGCGGGTTGAGGCGTTTTTCGAATAATCTAATAGCGATCGAAGCTCTTCACGTCTCTCGACGGCTTACCGCACGCTTCAACTAAAGTGTTGCTGTGTCCTTAAAACATGTTTTTTTTTTTTAACTAAACTAATAGACGTTTCGATTGAGCTAATGTACAAAGAAAAAACGCACTTCGAACAAAGACGGAATGTCATTGTTTAAAAATTATGTTCATTTAAAACGCTGGTTCTAAGCCTTCCACATAGCTGAAAATGGCTTTTGCAAACAGCCTTTCTTGAAAATGTTCTAACCGGATGCATATGAAACTTGGGCAGAAATGTGCATTAAATTTTTCTACAGACTTTCAAGTAAAAAAAAATTGTATTTTCGCAACTTAAAATCCCATAGTAAAAATGAATCCGAGGGAACCTTGCCCTCTACACTGTAAAATAATTTGTAACATTATATCGTCACGGGAGATGTAATTTTACACCAATTGTTTTGTAAAATGCTTGGACAACAACTCGTGTAAATTTGAATTATCCTCATTGTTATCATATAATTGCGGAAAAAAACATATGTTTCGGGTATTTACTAATGCATGTAACTGTTTAAAAATATATATTTTTGTTTAAGTCCCTCATAGTTATGAACATGCAATGGTAATTTTACACATGTCATTCACTTTTCACCACCCAATGTGTGTATAAATTAATAATACACTTACTGAAAAATAACTCCACCAATGTTTGCATTATTTCCCTGTGACAAGTCTTGGGAAATTTTACCTACATTGTCAGTGTAATGTTACACCACGTGTTTTGTAAAGCGCTGTTTACAACAACTAGTAGCATAAGTTTGTGAATATAAAACTATACTAACTATTCGGCGTAAAATAACAACTGTCGTGAGTATTTACATTTCCGTGTTATTGTTTAAAAACACCGTTGGTTTGTTCAATTCGCATGTAGTTGCCGGTGTTAATATCTGTAAACATACAAACGTAATTTTACACATGCCATCTTAATTCACCTTTCTACTGTTGTGTACGTGATCAAATTTGAATATTCAAAATTACTTTACCAGTGTATGCATCATATCTTATAGACAAGCCGTGAGAAATTACGCCTACAAAGACAATGTATTTTAGCAAAATAAGTTTAGTAAAGTGACGTTTACAATAACATGTCCCGTAAATGATAATTACTCAATTTGTGTGTGTTAAATAACACGAAGCTTGCCGTGTTAATTAACAAATTGGTTAAGCATTTAGCAATTTTATTTTATTTTAGAGAAACACCGAAAGTTTCTTTAAACTCTGTGTAGTTGTCAGTGTAAGTATTCATTAACTTACAAACGTAATTTTACACATGTCGTTTTATTTTACCTCCCAAAGGTTAGTGTGTAGTAACCAAAAAAGATTGTTCATAATTAAATTACCGATGTCTGCAGTATATCTCATATAAGTTTCTGAAAATTATGCCTTCAAGGACAGCGTAATTTAACTTAAGAGGTTTGGTAAATTGATGTACCTATACAACTACATGTCCTGTATATAGAAATGACCATGTTTGTAACTGTTAAAATTACATGAAGTATGGCGTGTTAAATTACAAATGTTTAGTACTTAAGGGCGCCGTCTGCCTCGGCTGCAAATCCGAGTGCAGAGCTTCAGTCAAATAACTCTCATTCAAAAAGTATTAAAGCAATTGTGGTTTTGTTTTCATAGGAAAGGAATTTAAAGTACGTTGTACGTCAGCCTGGTAGATTTGAGTGTCCCTACGGCTGCATGTACACTTTTATGGCATGGTCAACATCACGAAAATTGCCTTTTTGTGTGTATTCTTTCGTGCACTAAAAATTGTCGAATTGTAATAATCTCTGCAGTCCGGCACGGTTCACACCTTTAATATGCATCGACGCCAGACATTTAATTGGTATGTCACAGCTTAAAATTTTTAATCACAATCATACGCTTACAACGCTGCATGTGCGGAATCACACTCCGTCTATTGGCGCTATCAGCCCTGCAGCCCTATTCTGTACGGCCGAAGCAAAGTCCCGTCATGAAGTAATTTGCTTTACTTCGGCTGTCCAAATAGCGTTTCGTTTCTCGCGATCGATTCTGTACGCCACTGATTGCTTCCGACGCTATAATTTACTTAACTGCGGAAAATGTTGCTTCTATGAGATACCTTCAATCGTTTTGCTTTGACGGTAATCGTAGGTTGGCTGCCCTTTTGTCCGAAAATTACTCTATTTATGATGAAATCGAGAAACATTCGCGATGCGTAAGTTTGCCACCTTTCTTTTAGTTCGTTTTTCTATGGTTCTGCGAGTATAAACAACGAAGCACGTGGCAGCAAGGAAGTAATGCATCATTTTTCTATGAATGGATATTTAAAAAATGGAAAGAAGAGATGAATTTTCTCCCACTATACCCCTGTAGAAAAACTATTAATATGTTTATTGTGAAATTGGGTTACAATCTCGCCCGAGTCTGTGAATTTAATGTTAGCCTACGTGTGTGTGTTCGTTTGTAGTATTAAACATGTTGGTTCTAGGCAACCTCAGTCGTGAATTTTAACATATATACTTTCTTTTTTAAATTATTAATATATTTAGGGCGTCCGAGATAATTTGTATAGCACTCGCTAACAAATTGTTTGGGTTGGAGGGGGAATGTATGATTTTTAACATATAACCTAGTTTTTTTTTCGGGGCAAAAAAAATAAATTTTTAAACACCAGTAGTTGTGTTTGAATGCTGCAGGTCTTTTATATAATAAAAAAAAGAACCACTTTGTATAACTAATGTATAGGTTTGTGTTCATATCAGTATAGACTTTATTGCACATGTTGGAAATTGAGAAGGTAATGGATAGCAATTTAGTTAGGGCCTATAGTTTGTGTATGCCAAATTGTTAGGTTACTTCGATGAAACCTATACAAAAAGCCACTGTTGAGTTCGTTGTATACCCATCTAATTTTATTAATTTTTATAATCCACTTATTGTGGGGTTAAGGTAATGTTAAGTTAGATGGACACAATTAGTAAAACCAAGTAACTATGTTTACGTTTGAATATTTAATCATTTTACTTAAATAAATAAATTAGTTTAGTAGGCTAATTATCAGTGTAAGCCATGCTTAGCTTGGTACTATAATTTAGGTTAATTAAAAGCAGTAATTCACGTATTGTGAGCTTAGGTTAGTATCAGGTTAAATGGACACACAAAATTAGTATTTTTTCTCCACATTTTGACCTCTACAGACCCTACCACTACCACTTTTTTATGTAGGTATCCTTTATTATTTTAATGCACGAATTTTTCCTCAAGCACTCATCTTAATTAACAAAATAGGGTCATTCCGTTTCAAATCAACCATGCTTAAAACCCTTAACCCCCCAATTGTGATTAAATTCAGAATATATTTTGTACACATGGTGAGATTTAATGATGTATTTTTTTTAGAATTTTTAAAATACTATTTTGAGACTTATAGTCTTTTGAAAAACCAAATTAAAAAAAATCAATGGTAGATACTTATACAAATGCCACTAGCTCAGCTCCTAATTGAGTTACAGATGTGTTTGATAGCGTGTTAGAAGCTCTTGAATTGGGCTTTAATTTGACATGTCACATGATGTTGGTACATTAAAAAAAGTTTTTTAATAAAAAAATTCATTTTAATAACAAAAATATAAAAAAGTAGTTTTTTTTAAAAATGGGAAAAAATTATATTTTATGTATCAGACTTTAAATAGTACATCCTGAAAGTTATAGAGTGGGATCATGATGGGATCAAAAGTAATTAATTGTTAAAATGGTTAGAGTGTGAGTAAAATTATGATATTTAAGCCTACTTACATGTTACGTAAATATAGCTACACAGCGGGTTTGC
>PNEQ01070997.1:0-21094 GCA_003012365.1 Medauroidea extradentata
ACCTAACAGAATTACGTTTAAGGTTAGCAAGTTCATAGCTACATCAGAGAAGTGTCGTGGACCGTCGTGGTGCAGAGCTCGCTGACACAGGCGGCGAAGGTTCCGACGTCTCTAGTAGATCAGTTCAGACTGGGGCGAGGTCCAACATGGCGGGCCTTCATATAGTCGTTTGGGCGTTGGTCTTCTGGCAGCTTCTACCAGAAGTAGACCCCCTCCTCTTGAATAGTACCACAATACAGGGTTCTCATTGGATACAATACTGGACAATACTGGTTATGATAAGAGTGGCGTGACTTGAACATGTGACTGTATGAATGTTCACAACAGGACATTGAGTGATTGCATGTTCCCGTCGAAAAGCGGTCTGGCGTTATCATGGTTAGAATATATCGCGCCACATGGCCTAGAAGCGAGTGTGAAATTAACTCAACCGGTTGTCCGGTTCCGTTGAAGTAAGATAGTAACACTGCTAGTAAGTGTGATGAAATGTTTCAAAGGCACACTGAAATGCCAGGCCATAACATCTGTAAATAGTCACAAAGGTACTTTACTAGGCAACTAAAACTACACCACAACAACAATAATTCAACAGCACTGTCCGCATTAAATGCATGTCAAAAAACAATACAGTATTTTTGGAGCAGTTAATGGCAATACTGTATTAATACAGTATATGTGGAACAATCAATTCACAGGTGAACAACCGGCAGGTTACAAAACCCAGGTGGTATTCAATTTATTTACAACAGTTGCTCGAATTGAGTACCATTGACTTGAACGCAGGCTTCGCATCGTTTGCGCATAGACTCGCGAATGTTCGCGAAAAATCTCTGGCGTTTCTTGGATCATCAGTGCCGCTGCTAGTATTCGGACAATGGGGTCCTCCTATGACTCGACAGGTGTTTTGTAATCCAATTCTTTCATCCAGCCCCATAGACAGAAGTCGAGAGGATTTAAGTCAGGTGACCGTGCGGGCCATGTAATAACCGCTAGATCGTTTACCGCCGATCTGCCGATTCAACATTGCGGAAACATGTGATTTAAATTATTTCTAACAGTGTGTCCGAAGTGGGCTGGTGCGCCGTCTTGCTGGAATGTCATTTCTTGCCGAATTCGTAAAGGTACAGATTCCAGTAACTCTGGTAATACCTCTCGTAATAACACAAGACAATTTTCTGAATTTAAACGAGGAGGTAAAAGGTAGGGGCCAATTAATTGATCGCCCACAACACCCATCCAGATGTTGATGGAAAATTGAACTTGATGACCCTTTTCATAGACACTGTGGGGGTTTTCATGAGCCTGTAACGGGCATATTTCATATATACTATAAAATGTAGTGATAAGTTACAATTTAAGACATTTTTCTTATTTTTTCTGTAAAGGCAACAGATCCAATTAAGTAGATTCAACATTAATATTTATTACAGTGCGATGGTCAGAGGTATATATAGGTACGACGTACTCGTCATACATCAAGGCGTATGTGATACGCCATCCATAGTAATTAAAAACACCTAAAACTATCACGATCATAAATCATGCAATAAATATATCTTGTTTGGTATCATTGTAACCTGCAAAGCGCCACTTGGTCAATTATGGTAATGTAATTAGCATAAGTTTGCATGTATTCATTATAGTTTTTGTGAGTAATTACCCATCAATCTGGCGACCTAGAAGGCCAGCTTCAACCTGCAATGCCACATGTGGGCTTTGGAGCCGAAAGAATAGCCCTTGTCCCCCCTCCTCTCTTTCTCTCTCTCTCTTCCCGCTCTTTCTTCCCCCGCTTTCTACGGCACACTGGTAACGAAATACTTATTGTAATAACGTATTAATTAAGAGATGTCAATAATATTAAAAAGTAAGAAGATTATTTATGTATTTTTGTGATGTTAAAATGTACAACTTTATTTTGAGTAATAAACGTAGGCCGTTAATAGCGGACTCACGCATTCGCGGGAAGCAAGGTGCCGCTCTCTTATTGGCTGAGAGGAACTTCGTCACCTCCTTGTACTCAGGGTGGGGAAGAGACGCAAGGCTAAGAGATGAGTACGCGGGATGCTGGGAGAGACGCGAATGTGTAAGCAAGCAAGCAACACGTGTTTAACTCCGGTGGGAAAAGGATAATTTCTTCGTCGTCGTCAAACTGCGGGGCGGTGGACAGTGTACTTAGGGGTCACCAGTCGAGTGGACTTCCGGGTTGTCTCGGCCGTTTCCCAAATAACTCAACTCCGTCAATTATATTTTCAACACTGGAAGAAAATACTTAATTGTTTCGCTAACATATGTCGAAGTAGATCAACGTCAACGGAATCTGCAACCCGAGGTGCGTGGGTTCGTCGGCAGTTGTTTGGTAATAAGAAATGTGAGTTTTCTTTAGCTAGCTGGGCACATTATCAATCTTTCAGCAATAACCTTAATCATCCTAGATACGGACGGAAGGTGATTAAGAACAGTAAAATAATAATAAACGTAGCAAGCCCTTTCGATATTATTTTTTGTGTTCAAAATTACATCTCTAGAAAACGTAGCGTCGTCCGAGAAGAGAATGAGCGATGAAAATTCTTCCTGCTGCGCAATCCTCTCTAGGTACCAACTAGTTAAGTTTGCTCCTGGCTCGTAGTCATTAGGGTTCAAAGGTTTAACCTTTTGATTATGGTACGGGTACAAACCGTGCTCGTGCCAAACTCTCCACGCACTGTTTTGTTTGACACGCCAAGCTCGCTCTCCCGCCACGCGCCGGGTACTTGTATCAGGGTTTTGTTGTACCGCTTCCAGGGCTTAATCCCTCACATTGTTCCGAAATTGACGTGGTCTGCCCAGGTCAGCGTTAGCACATCGTACCTAAAATAAATAAATACCTATATAAATTATATGTATACATTAATCAATAAATAAATCAAAACATACATAAATCAATTCATGAATATATTTGATCAATTAATCAATCAATCACTGAATAAAAAAATTAACCATTTACAAATAAAACAAACCTAGTCAAATGGCACAAAGTACGCGTTCTCAATTTTTACCGACGGGATTCAAACCCCAGCTTAGATCACTAGTCTACCACATTATCAACTGTTGTGTGCAAAAGAAACCCACTTACCGCCAAGGATCCTGTAGCCCGCGCACACCAGTCAACTGCCAAAATGATAGGGAAACTTGGTAGGACCCTATTTGGGTATATTTCAGCATACAATCTGCTTGCTTCCAAAGCATTACTGTTATAAGCACCATAGTACAGGTGCATATCGGCATATTCATCAAAAGTGTACACATGCGTAGGATCAGCCATCGCGAAACGTAGTAGGTCTGACTGGTAACTGGTTAGCTGGTTAGCTGCCTGACTGTTGTTCTCTGAGACTGCACGACTGCGCGCTCTTCGCTGCTGTGGCACGCAACTGTATCATGTGACTGTGTCACGTGACCGTGTCAGCTGACACATGGTGCACAGACTTTGGCCAAGACATGCGGGATTGAAACAAATTGTGAGGCTTGGATAGATTGCCTACCTTACAGAGGCGGAGGGCCTGAGTTAAGGGCTTAAGAGGGCGTGGTACATAATTCAACGCTATAAGCATTAATCTACAACTATATGTTTCTTGAAGCCAATTTGCGAAAATTAAACAATAGCAATCCTAGACAACAGTTTTAGCCAACGTTTTAAACTAAATTGTTTCCAGTGTTACCAACTTCTGAGGCACAATCTCTGACGCCAGAACCTCGTGCATTCAACTGCGGCGCAAGAGAACACGCATAACAAATTAGTACTTTTGGATAAATATTCACTCATAAAGTTGGAAAATACCATTATCTACGATTGTCATTGAGTAATTTGTCAATATCTACTTCGAAAAAAAGCTTAGAAATCAATTGATGTTTTCAGCGTTTACTTATCTACCACGCACTGTTAAAGGAGACCGCTCCGACCCCAAGTTCCTTACCTCAAATTACTTCTTTACCCATCCTCAGACGACCTATCTTTCTTTAAAGGTACACATGGGGCACTCGGTATATACAATATTCAGAAACGTAATTTTGCTCATTTTTTTCATATGATAGCTAATACATTTAACATATGATCACCCACTTTGATTTTATTTATATATTTTAATTTGGAATTCAGGGTAATTTTAAGGATATTAACGGTAACGTAAATTTAGTTATTGGAAAGTTTTAATAACTAAGTTAAACCACGTATTTTATTTTGGCCTTAGTTGCAACTATTATTTCTGATTGTGATTTAGATATCGTGACTTAAAAACGCGTAATGGAAACTTTCACCTAGCATCGTTTTGGAAGGCATGAAGAAAAGGGGCAATCTTTTTAATCATCTAAACTGGCAATTCATCCTAATAAATGGCAAAGCGGAACTAGGCTAAAATGTGATTGCCCATCCCAAGTCTAGTATTGCGATCGGAATACGCAGTAAACATAAGATTTGTTGGATGTGGGTATAGAGTCAAAAATACCCACAACATTTTAGAAAGCTAGTTTTATAGTGTTCAAGACAACTATCCTGCAAATGCTACTATAGTATTCTCCTCTGACTAAATATCGAAATTTCCAGTTCTCAGACGCAAACTTTAATGACCATTATAGCAGAACTGAACACAAAAATGGCACTGAGGTCACGCATATGAATGCCAAAATAAAGGCGCATATTCCACAATCTTGAGTCAAAGTAAATACTAAGCAAGAAATTCAGATGTTGTAATGTTTGTCGCAATGGGAGTTGACGGTAAGAATGTAACGGTTTGTGGACGTACGTCATTGCTCATGTTATGTTGACCAAACGTGTGTTAAAAGACAAAGTACAAAAATATATAAAAACACAAAAAATAAAATAAAACACTAACCGAATTCCTTTGTTTTTTTTTTTTTTCGTTTTTGTACACTGTCATTTAACACGTGTTTGGTCAACAAAACACGAGCAATGGCGTATGTCCACAAACCAATACATTCTTACAAGACACTCAGGCCGCTCAAGCGGATACAAATTTTTTTAACTAACAATCCGCACATATTAATGCCAAAAGTTATCACAATTAAGACAAGAGGGGGGTTAAATGTTTCAGCAGTACACATAAATTTAAAAACTTTCAAGCGCTAAAAATGAAAAGATGATAAATCACAGTATTGAAGAAGACGCAGCTGCAGTCGACAAACGCTTTACTGAAGTGTAAAGAGTGAATGACATATAATACACCGCTAAAAGCATCGGTTCACAATTGTAGGTTTCTCGAAGCCAATTTGCAAAAATCAAAAAACAAAAATCCTAGACAATATCTTCTGGCAAATTTCTGAGAAAAAAGCTTCTTGATCTACGTATATTTGAAGACCAATCTCTGACGCCGAAATCTCGTACATTTGATTGCGGCGCAAGAGATCAAACTTTTCAAATGCATCATTCCTGGATAGACGTTTGTTCATAAAGTTAGCAAATATAATTATCAAGGATTGCTGTTTTGCAGTTTTTCTATATTGACATTTTAAAAATCATAGTTCTCAATTAAAAAATTCAGCGCTTATTTATCTACCACGCCCTCTTAAAGGTCGAGTCGCAGGCCATCCCTTCTACACCTCATCACGATGTAGTTCCTGGCACCTCCTCTGCAGAAGTGACTATGTAGCGTCACGATCTCCTTCCGTCCTACCTACACAAATCGCACAAATATTCACACTTCTGAATTCTACACAAACTATGATGCATCGACCATCCACACGTTAGTCTGACAGTATACGAACAACCTGCTATCTGCTTTAAGTACTGAAGAATAACATTTACGGTTTAAGCTTACTGATAATAAGTCGATACGCAGTTAAGGCTACACTTTGGGATCCACTGTTTTTTTTTTTCTGGAACGAATTAAACACAGAAAATTTTAAGAATTTGTCTGATTTTTTAAAAGGTTTCTCAGTCAATCTTCGAACCCACGTATTTAGAGAATCTTCGTAACAAACTTCAGTCGGAAAAACTACGATCAAAAACCAATTAACAAGTCGCTGGAGAATCACTGTAGTGAAAAGTACGAGAGAACCACGCATCTGAATGCTCCAAATGAACAACTGAACTCCCTGGCAACTACATACACCCCACCTGCTCAGACTGGTCAAAGATACAGGCCTATAGTAAACATTAATAATAATGGAAATCAGAGGGGGTTTGTGAAATCAGCCCCACAGAGATTCTTACGAACCATCAATGATCTGCTTACATCTGACTCGCAAAAAAGAATTGTGTAAGATAGTAAAAACACGATTGTTTACACCACAGCCAATGTTCATATCAAACAACAGAAAATTACTCAGACTAACTGTTTCAAGGTTGGAGACTTAGCACTGCGCTTAACTAATCTGATCAAATTTTTTGGAACAATGGAACCATAAGTATTATTTCCGAATTATGATGGCCAACTCAATATTGTGTCGGTTGCACATAACAATTTTTAAAAGCATTTGAATGGAAACTCAGCAGGTCGAGTTAATCTAACTCAGCAGGTACCTAGTATGTTAAACGTCAATTGCGCGGAGCCAACGATAACCTGAAACATTTTTGTTCTTTCACAGGTTTGCAGTTAATGTAGGAAGGGTTGAGAGTTTTGAAGATGAAGAGGAGGAGGGGGGAATATTTTCTGCTCAACTGTACTGTCACTGTTCTTTGAGCGAATGCATATAAATCATGTATGGGGAAAAAACTACTTCCATAAACTATCGGTTACGAAGGAAGATATGTAACTATGATAGTTTCTATTTGTTTAACAGGACAATTGTTGTATTTTCTGCGAGTTGTAAAATTTCCTAAAATATATTACTTTTTATTATTTAAATTTGCATATTAATAAGGATGTGAAAACAGACATTTCTAATTGTATCAATCCTTGATGGCATGCCAAAACCTCATCATTCTGCATGAATATTTTTGATTTCTATATGCTTTTGCATTGCTATCTAAAACAGCTCGGAATGATGCTCAATAATTCCCGCAGAGCCACCACCAATATATATCTGCACATAGCTTGCCGTCAATTTGAAATTTTGTTCTCGCATACGTTTATTTTGTAGCACTGAGTGAAAGAAATACAGTCACTTCTAAGCCATATTTAGAGCAAGATATATTATGGCTGCTAATAAGCTATATCAATTCAAGACGAAATTTGCTAATTTAGTTTTACGTCACGGTCACTACGTACGAAGTCGTGAAATCTTCGGGTTACACTGTTCCAGGCGGTAATGAATTCTATGAAGTGCGATAATCAGTTAAGCCAACCTGCTAGCTCAATACCGTCTGACATGATATTTTAAATCACGCACCGAAATAAAGCACTTCCACATAAGAAGGGGCTGATACATTGGCTACATTATAGATAAGACACTCCTATCCGTTCGAAGGGTAAGTATGTGTTCTCACCGTATAAATATCAAACATATAAAGCCACTGGATGAAGGCATAATTATTTTCATTTACGCGGTAATACGTTTTTGTTACTGTTGAGATATTTTTTATTTTCACTCCTCGGAGTGGACGTCGTAGAGTACAACTTAACACATTATTTCGTGTAGCTTGATATTACTGTTGATAGTATGTTTTATTGTTCATTGTTACCACTATTTTTTGCTTACAATATAAAAGCCAATGTTTATATATGTTGTCACGTTAATTTGTTAGTGTTAGTAGTTTTTTTTTTTTTAGTTAGGTTAATTTCTTATTTTTATTTTCTGCGTTCAGATCTACTTTGTTGCGTAGGTAAACAGAACATAGCATTGCTCTCGTACACGTGACCTCCATTAGCGGTCGCTATGGTCACTTATTATTGCCTTTAAAGAGTTGATTATTAGAAGTACGTTCAAAGAGAATATTTACGTCACAGCTAACAATCCCACTCTCGGCATGTAAGCTATGAATTTGTAGGATTTATAGGAGTGAATTACACTTCAAAAAAGCAACGTGCCATGTTTCGTACTGAACTGCAGACATTACCTACACTTTAATGTGTACGCTTAATTTGAAACTGCACTTAATGAACTCTGAACATTTAGTTAGTTTACATCATCGACACTTTCATGATACAAAATATTGGGATCACCAAGTCTTAAAACTGGAATTTAAATACAGTATAATTAAAAACGTGACTACAGAGTGTCAACAAAATGTAACACGCTAACCGTGTCATAAAAATTACAATTGAAGTTATTTGTCAATAGAAAAAAACTGTTTGTAACTGAACACATTTGAAATATCGTGAAGATGTGTTACGTTAAAGTTTTAACTAAGAAGACACGAAGTAGACGAGAACATGACAATACGCTGACTGGGACACGAACAGAAAATGGTGTCAAACCTACTAACTCGTTGCTACTCGCAACGTCATAACTTCTATGCGTGAACAGCTGAGCATTGTCAACACGTCACCTCAAAGTGTTGCCAAGGTTTACACATTTTTCTACAGGATATTATTAGGGGGTTAGTAACATTAATTTTTACATTTTTCTATAGTGAAACCGTATGTTTTTGACTTCTGTGATTTAATATTCCTCATATTATTCCTAACATACAGTTAGCTTGCTGTAAGTATTAACAGAAGGAAATGTCTGGAGTAGCACAGATTTTATACTCTTCATAATTACTTAATTTCTGTCACCTCGCATTTATTTACAAACTTTAACATTGTAATTATGCAGCTTACTACGTTAGCTAATATTTTAACATAGAATGACTAATTTCCATGTTACTTATTTTTATTTTGAAATATAGGTTAATTTTAGGCATATTTAGAATAATGTTTATTTAATTCGTAAAATGTTTTCAGGACTATGTAAGTTCAACTGTGAGTGTTGTGTTAAAGGTCGACCGTAATTATCTATTTTTTATGGCATATTGTTTTTCATATGGGCTGCCAGATTAAAATTATTCAATTGTGCATGGAACAGACAGTAAATACGTGTCAACATACAGTTTTGTTCCACTTCATACATCTCACCAACCCCAACACCACGCCTTCTCTAGCCCTTACCACCTCCTAAAAAATCCCTATCCCGCTCCTTCACCTCCTGTTCGCCACCTCCACAAACGCAACTACAACCGCAGGCAATTCTTCGTACACTTCATTACAATAGTGCGCATTGCAATTTTTTTATAAAATTTTATTAATTCATGTAGATAATTATTTTTTAGTACATTATTTACTAAAATTTTAGTATTTAAATTATATCAATACACAAATTTGGCTCGGGCCACGCCACGTCCCCTTCCTGTACAGTCCTTCATGTGGCCACGAGACCAGTGGCTGCTCGCCAGTAGTGTATGCGCATACCGGAAAACACCCGGTGGCACAGTCCCAAGATGCCACGACGCCCCCACAGAGCAACCAGCAGTGCGTCAGTCTGTGTTGGTGTAACAAAAGACCTAGCAAATGTCAGTAATGCAATCCCAGTGTACATTCCCAGGTATTGCTTATTGCAGTGCGCGTAATTTATTCCCAACGAAATAAATCAGTTACAACAAAGTGCGTTAGTACAAGATCACTGCCATTAAATGTGCTTTCGAGGGCTAGCCTTGTCTTCAGTGTGGAGAGGCCCTGAGATTAATATTCCAGTTCCACCTGCATGAAGTGTTAGCAACACCTTTCCATGTGGTTAGCGCATTGACTCACCCAACCATTAGGTTTGCGTTGCGGAAACAATTCAAACTTCCTCGTCGGTTGACAACAAGCGGCTCAAAGGGGGGTTGGTCCATGACTGCTCCGGGCACCACCACCGTCTTTGTCTGATTTTTAACGTGCAATAGCTTATAATCATCATCTGGAATGTTACTTAACTTCTGTGCCAGAAGAATGCTTCCCCAACCCTGCCAGCTCACGTCGCGCCCAGGTACATACTTTTTCAACTTAATTATTTCCGTACATTCTTTGTTTGCCGAGCTGCCCATTCAACGGGCAAAGTTCCGAGCCCACTTATTGCATCGTCACGTAAGTTTTTGTCTTGACTTTTGGAATGTACAAGCTCGTATTTGTAATTATAATTCAGTTGCCCTTTTACGTGTGGATTTTATTGACTTAACGCTTCTCGGCCATAAGGATGCGAGAACCTTTAAACCAGTAACGTCACATTCGATGTTGTACGTCCAGTATTGGCTGTCCCTGACAAGTGGTCTCTTGAGTGATTGGCGTGGATAGAACCACAATACCTCCTCACTTTAGTTATGTTTGTAACGATGAATGTAGAGAGTATTGGAGTCATGGCCATCGGCCGTACGCCCTGTGTTTTTTAGTCGTTGTCTGCTGTGTGCCAATTCTCCGTCTAATTAGCTGGCGCCTAGTTGGGAAGTTTGCGGGCGGCATTGCATTGCCGCGAAAAATGGTGTGTAGTAGTGAATCACCATATAAAGTCCGGCCCTCTGACTTCTCTCCGCCACCCCCGCTCACATCAACTTAAAAAATTTACATAATTTTCCAAAAATATATTTAGCTAGTAATATATTTACCACAACACAATAAACACATCAATTTTTGCAAATAAAATACAATCATCTTTTTTAAATTGTCTCAGCTATAACTTAGAATGCCCGATGAACAGTCATATAAAACAGCACTTTAATTTACAATTAAGAAAATGTGTTTCTTATCTCATGAACTTCGTGTCGTCGCACTGCGAACTTGAATAAAAAGTCCCGCAGCTGTAGTAGCACATAATGTTCCAATTGACAAGCAGCAAATGTTACCAGTACAGTCGAGGAAGTGCTAATAGCCAACACAGGCAAACAGCTCGTCATAATTTCCGAGTGGTTGAGGTCACAGACGGAAATATCGAGATCAAAACACCTTTCGTAGTCACGATTGAAAGTTTTTCACCGTCTGAAGCGAGTGTCTCCGAACCTGGCTTCGAATTATCAGAAATTCTCCGTCCAGCGGCATGTGTCAAAAATTTTCCTGTCTAGATTACCGTCTAAAGTCCTGATGCAGCCAAACCAGATTTCACCGAGCCTGCAGTTGAGCAAAAACCGAGCCTCTCACACAGACAACCTACGTGAGTGAGAGAGATATTTGGTCAGCGCTTCATAGCGAGGTCTTCAGCGCTGACGAGGATTGTCATGAGGTGAGTATACAGCGGCGCCGGAATGAAAGGGCGGGGGAAACGGGAGATCCCCGAGAAAACCCGCCAACCAATGGCGTCGTCCGGCACGATTTCCACATGCGAAAATCCGGGGACCGACCCTGCCGGGAATTGAACCCGGATCGCCTTGTTGAGAGGCGAGAGGTCTGACCCCACGACCACCGCGGTCCCACAACCTAGGTGCCCACAAGAATATCTGTAAGGTGCTTAATCAGTGTACTGAGAATAATATTCCCTTACATAAAATTATCTTCATTGATTTACCTGACTCCAAATCAAAATTAATGTGCAGTAATCAACCTCACAACTTTAACGATGACAATAGTAACCAAAAAACCATAAAGTTCGCACCCGCATCATATAAACAAGATCTATGCTGTGTTAGAGATGAAATTTGATTTTACTTGTAACGAGTTTCCAAACCACTGCCTCAAATCAACTTTTTTGAAGAGAACAACCCTGGAGTTCCAGTAAATGTGTACATGCTGACTGCCAAGCTAAACATAACGCCGATACGTGTGAGGAAGTTAAAAAAAGCTAGGACAATTTTATATATATATATGTATACAGTGAAACCTCATTAATACAAACCCTGATAATACAAAGTTCTCATTAATACAAAGTGGTTTTTGCTCCCCTCGGGATGAGGACAGAAATTAAATAATAACTTTAATGTTCCATAAAATTTTTCTTTATTTGTAAATCAATGTAATATAAAGTCCTCTAGTTAAAACAGGTCATTGTGATGATAAGAAAGTGAGGTTTGAGAGGGTAAACAAAATGATAAAAATTTTAGAAACTTTTTAAGATTTTGGCCAACACCTGATAATACAAACCTCATTATTACAAACAGCAAAAATTTTGGTCCCTTCAGGTTTGTATTAAAGAGGTTTCACTGTATATTTATATATATATATATATATATATATATATATATATATATATATATATATATATATATATATATATATATATATATATATATATATATATATGGATGAGAAATGTATATCACAATATGTTATTATATTACTAACTTATCAAGACTGCTGCGGTCATAGCTAACATCGTAATGGGGTACAGTTAATGTATGCAAAAAGTGTTTTAAGTATATTGGTCATCAATCTCGAATGTGTAAACATACTTTGAAACAGAATCTTGAAATCCACAAATCTATACTATGTAAAATGTAAATATTTGAAAGTGTATCCATGTTTTTCCTTATGTATATAGATAGATAATTAAGTAAATACAATTTATTTTTAATTGTTATTTTTGTTTACCTCATGCCTTATTACAACTTAAATATGATTGAAAGTATGGTAAATTATTTACACTAAAAATATAAATTTACATGAAAAAAGGATATTTTAGAAAAAAAAAGTGTACCGAAGCATGGGAAGAAGCGGAGTGTGGCGGTAGGAGTGGTGGGATGGTGGGCTGGCGAGGAGAGAGGTGAGGGGTTAGGGTGTTAGGGTGTAGGGAGGTGTATGGTGAGGTGGGATTGGTGAAATACTGTTTGGGGACACTAAACATTGTCAGTCAAAACAAGTGAATGTGGCAGCTACAAATTTTTTTAAATGTTGCATTCACTGTGGATAGAAGAGCTACCTCTTGATTGTAAAACTTTTACAAATCATTTATACTTAATTAGTTCTTTAATTATTTATTTTATGTTTTCATTAACAATTAAATATTTGAAATATAGTAGCCTCCGTGTAGAACAATATGGCAGAACTAAAAACTTAAGTCTTTAATTTTTTTTTAATTATCTTACATTTTTACAATTTTTAGAAATTTGTGGTATTTTTTATTTTTAATTTTGGTGACCTTAAAGCTTAAGTCAAGGGCATACAAATCCAACAAGGTGAGAGGCGCCATGCAGCACTACCCCTGTAACTCTGCACTAAAACCAACATAAATGTACTACTTAGGCTGAATACGACTGCCTAATCATGTTTGTGGCGTGATGGAGGCGAGGGTGCTGTTCGGCAACCTATTCTTAAATGGGTGTATGGGGGAGTAGACATGCGGCTGAGTAGGATAAGCCGACTCCTCGAGTAACAGAAGACGCAGCCTGGAGCTCTGGAGAAACCCTCTGAATGTCTGGTGTAAACTTTTAACCCCAGTGCGACTACCTCGTCACATACGCTACCCAGGCCAATGTCTTGTTTTGGTAACGAGGCGGTGATGCGATTATGAAGTAAATCCCGCTCACGCCGCATTATCGTTGGTAAAGCCCAGTTTACACCGAAAAAATAACAGTAACAATATTAATTACAAAATGTTAGATACATAATTTTATCAACAAATTCTAAGCTATGGTACACAATTTAAAAACAATGTTGATAGAAAATGTGTTATTAACATTGCTAAAAATACCAATGTTACTAACAAAGTTGTAAGAATGATGAACGAAAGTTAATAATAATGTTGATGAGAAAAATTCCTACAACATTGCTGATAACATTGCTAGTAACCTTTGTTACCAAGAACCTTCGATCCAGACCGCCTTAAAACGGGTCAGGAAGATAATGTTATTAACAGGGCTGGTGACAAAGTTAAAAACATGTTTCTATAATTAATAACCTTTGTTGTTAGCAAAAGTTTTCAACAAAATGTTAGTAGTAAATGTTACTATCATTTTTATAAATGTAACAAAGTTAGTAACAGAATGTTGGCAAAAATATTGATAACATGTCAACAATTTTCAAGCATTTTTACAATATTTTAAATAAATTTGTTGAAAACACGTTAATAAGCAGTGTTATCGTTGGTGTAAACAAGGCTTAAGGTCAACTAGAATATTTGCCTTAGTACGAAGTAGATTATTACTGTCGCAAGTATAGTTGTGTGCACTTATCTTGTAAGCAGTGCAATTACAATACGAAGACATTATTTTCTTACGACGTAATACTCAGAAAGTCAGTCTGGAAATATCACAATATATCTATGCACAATCGTTTTATGTACTAACAAGATGGTTACCCTATTATTTTCAGGAAGGGTAGAGGTTTGGAGGATGATTGCTTCACAAGTTAGATTTTAGTGACTCTTAATATTTTCCAAGAAATCGTCTCTTTACTCCACGCTGTTTCCATTATTGTACTGAAATATTATATTTAAAATCTTAAGTCTAGGGCTCACAACTACCATATAATTAAATTTTGCTATAAAACGCCACACAGGTTTCCTGTTCACTGTTTCATGAGTAATCACCTCCAAAAGTTTAGGTGTAAAGTTTCCTTACAGCATGTATTATTTTTAATGTTTTAGCGGTGACGTCTTTAATACTCTATTCTTACCACATCTCTGCCTCAATATAATATATATAATTTTCAGTTTATTAGTACTTTGACTCGTAAAAGCAGTGATACAATCGTGCAAACATTGCATTCTAAGCAATCGCAACTAGAGGAACCTATTTTCTTTCTTTAGGTTTACCTGTTCCAAAAGATAATATGAAATGTTTGCAAAACCTGATAGCAGAAATTTCTAAGCAATAAAAGTGTCACCACCATTAGTATTTAGTGAAGGGGGGAAGTTTAAATTGTGGTTTCTTCATAGGTAAAAAATCTCAATAATTTTAAACATTGCACACAGAACGACAATTTAACTCTACTCTGTTTCCAGGTATTATTACAAAATATGCTTTTAAACACATGATGATAAAGTGCTCATAGCTCCCTTAATAACCATTTGGGTATTAAGTATCCTCAACAATCATTTTTTTTCATATATATACATATATACATACATACATCCATACAGATATCGTTTAGTCTTGGTAAACAAAATTATGTCATGTTGCCGCAACACGTGATCAGAACGAGTAATGTACGTCGGGGCTAACGTGGCTGGTGTTCAGCATTTTGTGTACTGGAATTACATTCATATCATACAGAGTGGTATTATTACAAAAAGTATCAGGCCTAGTACATATTTAAAATTTACGCTAATAATTTTTGTGCTTTATTGAAACCTGAAAATTGTTAAATTGCTATGGAGTAAATCAACGGCAAATGTTGATATTTTTGCAGGCATAGATGTGAAAATTTGACAGTGATATAAGCGAGCGAGGTAGCGTAGTTGTTCCCCATTCGGATGGCTGACGGTTCGATTCTTTGGCCGACCATCCTGTTTTCAGTTTCCCGTTATTTTCCTATGTCACTCCAAGCACATTCTTCCGTATAACCGACCACGGCCGATTCCTTTTTTTATTATGACTATCCGTACGAATTGCTTATTTTATAATGACCTAGCTGTCGACGAGACGTGAAAGAATTTATGATTTAAGATAGATTCTCTCTAATAAACGTCTCTCAAAACAGTGCTTGCCAGATTGTTCGACTTAATGCTACTAAATAGCAGGTTGATAACTTTTAATGTCTTGCAAGCTTAGCTGACATTCGTTATTTAGTTTTGGTGTGTGAGAGAATATTTGCTTAGTGAAATAAATTTTCTGACTGTGCAGGATGTATTTATTGCTTAGTAGACATTAATTACACGAGATACTTTAATTTGCTGATGCCAAAAATTAAAATATCGTCAGTGCCTTAATGCTCATAGTTTGTTTAGAACAGATCATTAAATTATTACAAGTATGTTACAAAATGCTAAAAAGAGTAATTTTAACTGCTAAAATACAATTGTGGTATTTGCCTTATTACAACCAATTTTTCAAGTTCTCACTTTGATTGCGGATAAAAAAAAACCGACAGCGTGTGAACATCACACGTTCAAAAGTCATCAAAACTTTTTGCATCACATCATAAGCATGTTTTACAAACACTTAAGACTTAATATCTTGCCACAACAGAATTAAAATTATTGCTACGTCTTTGCCAGTGCCCATTGTTAACTAGATGAACGATAACATCTAACGCAATTTTTCTGCTGAGCAGAATAAGGCCATTTAGTTATAGCTGTATGCACCTCAACACTCATAAAACAGAAGTGGTTCTCACTGATTGAAATTGATAGGAAATTGTTGAAACTTTTGCACGAGCATTTCTGTTGCTTAGAAATGTATAGGGAATGGGGAAATTGCATTTTTTTTACCTGTTTCTGTACTAACATTATACTCGGGAATAATCGTGTCTCGCAAATCATAAGAAATCTCTGGCAAAAAACATTTAATTTGAAATGCTTGCTTAAACGCGCAATACGCGCTTTATCCGTTTCGACGTCACTGAACCGGTGCCATTCAGTACATTTGTTATTTATTGTTGGGACCACATGCCTCGACAGCTGTTAGCGGAGAGTGCGGGGAAGTCCTGTAAACATGTATGGCTGTCGCACGAAAGGTTAGCATGTAGTGGCAAGGGACAAATCACGTTTAGTTTTCTTTTTTTAGTATTAGTAGGGCCCTGAAAAATTCGCGTTTTCTTTCCGACAAAAGCTAGAATTCCAGCAACTGTACGTTCGTGTCACTTTCGCAATTGGCCCTTGACTTTTTTGACACCTTCTGGAAGTCGATGAGCCAATAAAAAAAATTAACTAATCACATGCCCATTTTACCGTGGAAGCGAGCAGCTAATGAGCAGCTGCTGTTTGCTTGAGGAAACATACAATCTCGGAGGCTAGTCTACTGGTCAGTGAACCCACGAATTTTTCTGGGCTCTTAAATATTAGTCGTGCTGTAGACAAACAGATTTTTAGTGTCGATTCAGGCCCTTCGCGTCACGTCTGACGCGCTATATGATTCCTGCAGTGGGTTAGAAAACCTCGATCTTAACTCAAATTAGTTATATAGGTATACTGCAAGAATAAAAATAACAAGATGCGAAAAGCACACAATCGATCTAGTAGAGGTTTTAGAAATTTAAAAAGTAATCAAATATTATGCTGTCTTCCAAAACGACGGAAAAATTACAGTATAATACTTTTTTCAAACCTTAGGTGACGGATTAACAAAAAAAATCTTTGAGGCGATAAGGCCCAGAGTGGCACGCGAGATGGGAAGCATATCAACTCTATTCACAGCGCGCCAAGCTGGCGTGCAAGGTTTCCGCTGCAGTCTTTTTTTCTATGCGACTTTAAGGGGTGACACTAATATTTTATTTTTGAATAGTATGAAATAAGGACCAACGAACGCCTTGCACATTACACTTTACGAATTCATGTAAATTTTCTGAGTTACAGCAGTCTAAGAAAACGTTTTTAGACACAATGAGAGGTCCGAAAGTCATGTTTCTAGCAAGCGAGCTGAATTTCTGAAATCAAAGAATCATAGTTTCAAGTGATTGTGTTATTTTCGTAGGTAAACATAATACGGCTAAGTTAAGCGGTTTTGCGTAAGAAAGAATACGCGTGACACGCTACAACGCCGTATATGCGCCAGTACAGGACTTCTCTTAAGGGTGTTCAAGTGCGATAATATCAAAGTTTTATATTTATATAAAATAGCGTTAGTTTTGAAGACGATACTTGCAAGTACAGTTTACTCATACGAAACAATTTTATCTTGCATAGTTTTCTCTTAACGGTGCGTCAAAGTCAAAACTTGCATTTTTTGCTGCCATGCAAAAGTGAAAACCAATTGACTTACGTACGTGAAATAATTCACAGTGAAATAACATGCTATGGGCAACACAATAAAATATTTGGAAAGATCCCGCAAACTGATTTTGTATTTTTGAAAAAAAAAATTGCTGAATTTTCTACTTTGTTTCTCTACTTCTGAGATTTTTTAAAATTCAAAATATTACGTTGTGGTTTTTTTAAATGTTTAATTGCATAGCTCATGAAATGTAAGTTCACAGTGAATTATTTTGTTTAAGTAGGTCAGTTGGTTTTCACTATTTGCATGGCAGTGTAATAAGCAAATTTTGACTTTTACACGCCGTTTTGATAAAATTACGAAAGTTGAAATTCTTTCGTAAGAGTAAAATGTACTCACAAGTATCGTATACAAAACTAACAATGTTTTATAATGATATAAAATTATGATTTTATCGCACTTAAGGGCGTAGCTACCGAAATTTTCATTACCACGTTTTAATTTTATATTTGTACCAGCCATTTTTTCTTGTTGTAGACACAAAATGTGACAAAATTTTCTCTTACAAAAATTGTTTTATCTCGCATAGTTTTTGCGTAATATCTCATTAAAGCCGAAATTCGCTGGTTTCCGTTTTGAGGACGACACTAAAACCAACTCACTTACCATAATGGAAAAATTCACAGTGAATAACCTTGTAGTAGGCTACAAACTCAGCGACGTTAAACCACAAAATAAAATATTTTTGTAATGAAAAAAATATATATAGAATTTTTAAAATTTTTGTTTTAAATTTCAACAGTTTTATTTAAATACAAAGTTTTTGTTTTTATGTAGGTGAGATTGTAGTCTGTGACGTATTTATCCACTGTGAATTTTTTCAGTTTGGTATGTCAGTTGGTTTTAGTGTAGTCCTTAATGCGGAAACATGCAAATTTTGACTTTAACAAGCCATTATGCGAAAACTATGAGGGATAAAAAAATTTCATACGAGTCTAATTTAGTCACATTTTGTGTCTTAAATAAGAAAATAATACCTTATACAAATAATAAATTAAATTTGGTAATGAAAATTGCTGTACACCGCACCCTTAATTAAGACTCATCTCAGAACACATAGATGGGCTCTATGTTTCGAATACTTTCTGCGTATGTACGTTATAAAAGTGGTGCATGACATACCTAAAATAATAAGAATCTGTTTGAAAACAGGAAGAAGAACAACCTGAATTGGTGTACGATCAAAGTGATAGACCTGCTACTCGATGACGTGCCGAAACAACGTAGTGGGAAACCTAATGTTGAAAATACGACTAAGAGAATTTTCAAGGACTCCGTTAATTCTGTAGATACTGAGGGTATTTCTGTATATCTGAACAAATATCAAAGTGTGATATAAGATTCTGTTTTTCTTAGGTATGCCATCGATAATTACGATTTTTCATTGCGAGTATGAAAAGGAAACGATGGAAACAAAATAAGACATAAACCGTATAACTGGCAAAACATTCATGTAAAAATAAGCTAATGATTTATGGACATAAAGTCAAAGAACATCGCATGCTCTCTGTTAGACAAGTTTCCGAGGAAGCTCATGATGTGACTTCTCAAGAAAATTGCCCAGAAAAGACACAAATACAAACTTTTTCCATAGGCATCGTGCTTACGATTAAAGAAGAGAAAACTTTTGCCATTGTGAAGAGACGTACTGCAACTGTTGTGTACGGTTCTTCGGTATAAGATACTTAAGTTAGTGTACCGATTCTGATGGAGTCATATGTGGCGTCTAATTACGTAAGTTTTGTAAAACTATAACTTATCTGTTTTCAGTTTCTAAATATCACCACGTATTAATAACACTAATTTTAATTGTCTAACCATTATAATGCATTCTTAAAGTAAACTGAAAATTGTGTGCGAGCACACGTACATTTCTTCGGTAACTTTACATGTTTGTAGGAGTAATTTTCATAAATATTAACACTGTTTGTAATAATATACAAATGCTTCCAAAACGCAATCAGTGATAAATATTATTTGTACAGCTTTACGAACAAAATCATACATACCTTGTTAAGGATGTGTGAGAAATATATTAATTGAAGCACATATCTGTCAATCTGATCGAAAAAGAACTTAAGGCAAGGGAGGATTTTTCCACCATCTTGCATGACGTCATTCGACGGCCATAATTGTTATGCTCAATTTTTTTCCTAAAACAACCTCTTTTCACCCAAAATTATTTTTTCCCCTTTATTCCCTAAATATTACCTTACCCAATGTCCCAAAATCCGCTGACTCTGATGGTTTCTCAAGCGGTCAGATGACAATGAGGCATGGAATTCACCAACTCACTACGTAAGCTAAAGGCACTGAGCGGTCGCATTAAAAAAAAAACAGTCAAAATTGTATTCAGTTAAATATAATTTTATATTATAACATATGTAGATTTAATTACTTCAATATTTTAACATTTTACTCAAACACATACAGTAGTAAATTTAATTGCGTATATACTTCCTTCCGCCAACCAACTCAGACATGAACCGATCGATTACCAATATATAAAAAAAAATTTAAAACATTAAAATATATTAATAAAAAAATTTCTAAGAGAACCTTTTTTAACTAAGATACTTCTTGGAAAAGTTTTTTCCATCGACGCCAGAAGAACTCACAACTTAAAACCATGGTGGACAGTATCTAAACCACATTACATTCAGCAAGCAGTTTTCCAACACTCCCCTTTGACACCCAACACACCCCACCACCACCATCTGCCAACCCACTCTCCTACACTTCCTATTGAACAAGATGATGCAATGGTACCTAACACGGACTCGCATTCGAAAGGACAGCGGGTTCGATCCCTGGCTCCGCTCATCCTGAATTCAGTTTCCCATGATTTCCCGAAATCGCTCCAGGCAAATTCTGGGACGGTTTTACAAAGGCAATGGCCGACTCCTCTCCTAGTTCCTGTGATTGTATAAAGTTGTGTGGCATCGTATCTTATAACCTCACTACCAACAAACCGTAAAGCCAACTTAGCTTACCCTATCCATAACCACCTCCTACCACTACCCCTACTACACCAACCAAGCTCCCACCCTCAACAAACACCTACCAGCCCACCCCCAACCCTTCCTCACTACCTCACCTGTCCTACCACCTCTTACCCTTACCACACTTGGCTCCACTATTACCTAACACATGTTTAAGATGTAAAGTTAAATTTTTCGAAATTTGACACCTAAAGGGGTGAAAAGCCGTGAAATTTGCTTTATATCAGCCGATGATACTTATCATAACCAGTAAAGATATTGAGATGTTGTCTGCACCAGAATGATGCTCACGTAAGTACCTAAAACAATTAATGCAATTTTTTTATTTTACAATATAGCATAATTTTTAAGAAATTTAGCTTGTAAACTTTTGAGGTAGACGATCCGATCCAGCGAGAAGTAAATTATACAG